>VWPW01003981.1:540045-670770 GCA_013389825.1 Crypturellus undulatus | reverse complement strand
CCGAGCCGGGGCTGGTGCCGGTGCCGGTGCCCGGTGGCCGGTGCTGGTTCCGGAGCGGGCGGCTGCCCCGCCGCGCGCCGCCCCCATGGCCGGACACGAGTGGGACTGGTTCCAGCGCGAGGAGCTCATCGGGCAGATCAGCGACATCCGCGTGCAGAACCTGCAGGGTAGGCAGCGCCAGAGCCCGCGCCGGAGCCGCCGGGGCCGGGGGTCGGGGCCGTGTTCGGTGCAGCGGCTGTGGGAGCCCCCGGCAGCGCCGGGAGGCTCTGCCGCCCCGCGGAGCAGGGGCCGGGACCGAGGGGTGCGTGTGTGCGGCGGTCCCGACCCGGAGTCCGGGTCCTGGGTCGCCGGTTGTGATGGGAAAGTGGTGCGAGGCCTCCCCGGACTGGCCGCACTTGGGGCTCCGCTCTCTTTTGGAGCCCAGTAAACTCGGAACCGCCGTCTGCCCCGTCACTCCCACATCGGGGTGTGGAGACACCCTCTGAAGCAAGGACAGGGCTCTAGGTCCCCATCGGGGCAGGCGGAAAGGCAGCAGAAGGCCATCCCGGCACTTGAAGTACCTCCACCTCCTCATACGCTGCTGTAGCATGAGCATGGGCAGAGCTTTCGGGGAAATCCTCCACGAGGTACTTTCCTGCTCCGCCACAGGCTGTGTTGACACAAAGGACGCAGATGTCCAGGTCTGGCTGTAGCTCAGCATCAGTACTGTAGTTGCTCCAAAGTTACCTTCACCCTCTCCAACCACCTGCGTGTGATTGGTGGGGGCAGCGAGAACTCATGGAACAGTGGAAAGCAGCCTCATTTCGTAGGCATGGAAAAAACTATTTGTTTAATGCAGCATACCAATCTTCTTAATCAACAATGTGCATAATACTGCCATGTATCCCCACATCCATAAAAATAATAGTCTTGCATTACAGATCATCATCTCTTCCTGTTTATGCATAATGATATTAAAGCACTGATTACTGGAAGAGACAGTGCAGTCGCTGGAAATTAGTTTTGGCTTGGTTTGTTTATAGAACATGTATAATTTATCTGAAAAGAGACCAAAATTAGCCATTCTTCCAGCTCTGATGTCTTGATAATGCAATTAATGCAGATGGACTCATTCTGCAACATTTTGATCTGCATCTTCATAACTTCCAGAATTCAGAGTCTGATGGAGTCAGGGCTGGTGAGTTTGGGCTGGACTCCCCTCCTGTTTTGTCAGTCCCTCACTACAGATAAATCTACGTTTCTCTTGCTCCTGCCCCCATCTCTTTTGATTCTGTGTGTTAGCATGGATGGCCCAATCTCCTGTTGCTCTACACTGAAGTGATTAGAAAGGATTCATCTTAAATTCATGGGCATTTGTTTTGAGAAGGAAAAGATATGTTTTCTTCCAAAGAATAATCTGTCTTTTTCACTTTGGCTTTCAATCATTTGTGTAAGAAGGAGTTAAACTCTTTTCCCTCTCTGCAACTAAAGATGCATTTATACAGATGTATGCAGCCTTCTCCAGAATTCCTATAGCCCTGGAAGAGAACGTCATCCTAAAGGGCAAATTCCTCCAAATAACATTATGCTCAGGAGCAACCTTCCTCTGCCGCCTTAAAATGCAACAGGATTTTTTAAGAGGTGTATTGTCACCTTGTTTATGCTACTAAGAAGTTTTAAGAAGTTGTATGTCTTCCGTGGGCTATTTTGGTGGGGGGGAAAGGCATTTGTTTTAAGGTGCTGCTCCAAAGTAAGTGATAATAGCTATTGCTTGCAGTATATATGATTTTTAACACATAGATCTCACATTATCTTGTAGAAGTGAAAACATTTTGCAGATGGTGAGTCTGATATTCAGGCGAGTGTGATTTTGTGATGCGAGGGCTCAGTGGCAAAGCGTGGTGCTTCTCTTCAGTATCGATGCTTATAAAATGCCAGCATATGCTTTTATGTGCATATGTGGCAAAGAAATGAAACTTACTTTTCTTTTATAATTCAAAATTAATTTTCTGTGAACAATGTGGTCTGAGTCACCTCTCGTATTGTTGTGTATCAGCTGCAGCTGCAACGTGCTGGAAAGCCATGACGCTAAGATGAAAAAATAGCGGAGGATGAGGCCGGGTTTCCAGCAGCGCGGGCACCGCTCCTGCAGGACCCCGCTCGGCTGGGCCTTGCGGAGGACCCCGTGGTGAGGGCGACTGCAGCTCAGCTCCTGTGCGCGCTTGTGGTGTCCCTGTGGGTAGAACGCTTCCTTCCAAGGGAAGATTTTGCATCTGAGAAGATGCAACCTTGAATTACCAATCCCGATTGCTGGGATTGCTTGTGCCAGCAAGGAACTGAGAGGTGTCCCAGATGCACAGGAGTGTGTTCTCAGGAGAGGTGGTAGGCAGCATATATAGATAAGCGCAACACATGAAAACACTGGGACATCTGCTTGTAGGGATGGAGACTGCCCGTCTCGCTCTGCTGGCGCTCTGAGCTGGCCAAGTGTGAGCTGCTGCTGGCCTGGAAGCCAGAGCAGTCAGGCCGAGCCCAAGCCGTGCTGCCTGTGAGCTGACGGAGGAGCACGCGGTCGACACTGGTGATGCCCATGAGAAACAGCACCACTAGAGTCTCAGCAGCCTACCTGGCATGAAGGTTTCTGCCAGCATCATACAACCATCTGCTGTAGTAGTTTCCCATAGTCTCCTTGCCTTTTTTTTTTTTTTTTTTTTTTTAAGCCAAAGTATTCATTTATCGTGGTAAGTTCTTCATCGTGTCCTAACTCGGCTATGGAGTACTGATCACATAAAACACTATCTTCAGTTGGCATCTGTGGTTTCAGTCTGTTACATGTTCTTTCTCTAGTTCAGTAGTTTGAAAAAGCATCGCTTGAAGATCCAGGATGCCACTTACTGGAAAGCATCTGCTTTCATGCACTTTTGGCAGCGGAATCACCCCACTGAATTGAGTTTTTTCTGGATGTATACGCAGAGTAGAGATATAGGTTAGTAATCATATTGGCCAAGTTATGGCATGTACATTTTTTCCCAGCTTTTTCACAGGAAACTGAGAGCCATTTGCTAAACTGTCTGGACATAAGACAAGAAATAAAGGTGGTTTTAAAAATGGAGCTGTGGCTGGGTGTGTAGACACAGGCACATGATGATTCGCTTTTATTCACCTTCTCATTAAGAGCCGAGATTTTCCATTTTATTTTTCCAGTAAAGGAAGTGGTAGTTCAAAGCAGGTAAGTGATGCTAAAAGCTGTAAGAACCGCTTGCTTCTTAGACAGAAGTAATTTCAGGGCAGAGGAAGCAAAAGTGGCAACGTGATGGAGAAGAGGAGAGGGAGATGCCAAGAGGGAATAGGCAGCAGGTGTGTTGACACACAAACTCACTCCAGTTCTGTTTGCTTTCTAAATGCATTTGATAAGCTGTTTTTCTGGGGCTCTTTGTTGTTTTCCCATAGTCTCCATAATGAATTTCACTACACTTTTAGAGAGAAAAATGGAAAGACTGCACAGAATGTAGGAGTGCATCATCAAGCACTGGAATGCTCAATAATTAATTTCCTGCCAGCAGGGTTTTTTTTTTTCCCTCTTTTTTTTCTCTTTCATTATAACACCAGCAGGAACATTTTGTTACAACAGAAGAATATTTAAAAATCTTTCCTGCTGGAAGCTTGATTTAGGATCATCAAAAATACACTCCCTTGTATGGTGAATTGCATTCACTGGAAAGAGGCAACATCCCCAACAGGAATTACTCTTTTTTGGATGATATTTTTGTCCTGAATTCAGTACTTTGCAGTAGTCTGAATGTATATTTAGTAGCATATGTCTTTCCTTCCATTTCCTGGAATGAAGTATGCAGAGCAGAATACTTCTATAGTCAGAAGTTTTGTTCATCTCTGGAAAACTAGTGCAATCACTGCCATTTAAAAGTAATTCTGTTTTTAATTTTTGTTTCTTATAAGAATATGGACTGGGATGGTAGAAGTGTGATCTGTTGACTGGAGCACTAGAAAAGGAGACAAAAGTGCTGTATTCTTTATCTCATTTTTGTGTGCTTTTATCCCAAATTCCATAGGCAGATTTTCCTTGATTTCAGTAGATTTAAATAGTTTCCTGAGATGCAGACTTTCTTTGCCGACATTTCCATGGCCTGCAAACATATATGGAGTGCTACACATGCACATAATATAGTGGTGTCAGAAATAATGTTAAAAAAAAAAAAAGTGATCACAAGCTGAAAGAAGCTGATCAGTTCCAGCCCCGTCGGCTCCCCATCGGTACCATAACGTGTCACTTGGAATGAATCAGTCACAAACACTCAGTGCCCTTTGGTTTGATCAAACCCTTTGGTTTGATTATCTTCCCATTCGGATTCTTGAGATCAAGACTTTCATAAGTTCTGGACACTACTAACTCTAGTAACTATTTGAACCTCAGCTTCTGAGGACTTTAAAATTGCTGGTCTCAAAGCCTGTATTTTAAGAGGTAATACATGTGCTTAATTTCTAATAGATTCAGTGGAAGTTAAGTATCTAAATATCTTACTTTTAGGGGCTTATGCTTCTCTCATTGGACATCTACTGTTCGCAGTCAGCAGTTCTTGCAAATATTTTCCTCTCTTTGTATTATATACGCTTCTCTGTTTATGCATATGAAGCATAATACTGATGACTTGCGCTTAAGTATAGAGAGTTATCTTTTTTTTTAATTACAAGATGCAGCAGTGTTCAGCATTTTTGATATAGTTTGACATGCCTGTCAAACACATGGAAATTTTATAAATGGAAGGAAACTCTTTCATTATGCATCTGTTCATTCTGACAAAAGTAAGTGCTATACCTGTTCATTATTTTAACTCTTCTGTAACTTGTTCCTGTATTTATTCTGCCCGTAGACATGTTAATTTCAGTGGAGCTCCTTGTAGAGTAAGATGACATTTGGAAAGATTAAATTGCCTGGAGAACCCTGGATGAAGTTCTACAGAACTGCAAAACAATATTATTCCATATAAAAATAAAGTTAAATAGGCCTAGGAGTTTTAAATGTGAAACCCCAAATAAAGATTCAGATCCAAGGATAAGAAACCATCAAAGACAATGCTGGAAAAATAATTCTTCTGGTGTGGCTGGTCTCTATAATGGCTATTTTATGACCTAGGGTATTTGTCAGCAATGACAGCAAGGAAGCTTTACCTGTCCAAAGTGTAGGAAACGCTGGCAATAAGATAAAGAAGCAGGGGGAGGTAAGAGAAAGTGCTGATTGTGTGTTGCAGCATGCAATTTTAGCAAGGTCAGTGCCTAATTTCTCTAACAAATTAGAAGTCTGGACTCTCTGTGCCACTGCATGAATGAAATTATACCAAATTCAAATCATGCCCAATAGCTCCATAGTCAAATGAACTCTAACACTGTTACCACTGCAGTTCTTCGTAAGAGAGGCTGTTCTGGTTCAGCCTGTGATTCCCAAGCATGGAGCGAACTTGAAGCATGGGATTAATCTGCTGCAATCACTCACCAACGTCCCATTTCGTTTCTTTTCCTGGCGAGTTGCCGTTAGTGCTGAGCAGCTTTGGCCTAACTTATGAGAGCTGGTGAGGTCTCAGACTTGCCAGAAATTAAATGCACAGCATTATTTAAAAAATGACAGTCTTGAAATCACAGTATTACAACTATTGCCAATTAAAAAGTATAATGTACTGCTAATAGTTTTAGCTGCTTATTTATTATATTTCCGCTCAGCTTGGACAGAAATACAAACCATTTGTTTTCTCTGAAAAATGAAGGCTATTTCATTTGCATCCTTAATATTTGTAGAGTTTACTTTGAAAATAGTACAAAGGAATGACTTTGCTTCCTTTCTTCATTTGCTTCCTACTGGGATAGGAGAAGCAACCCTGGGCCTCTGCCTTGTCAGGGTCCATGTAAGCACTGATTTGGTTGTGTCCTGTGCTATTTTGCTGCTGCCAGGTAATTATTAAGGAGAGATGTCTAAAGAGGGAAAAGCCAAATACTGTCTGTCATGCAGACGTCAAAAAGAATCTCAAAAATTATGTATTCAGGAGAAATTACCAGGTAATTAGTTGCATCTGTCATTGCTCAGGTGGTAAATGGCATCACAGAATATTTTGAGAAATAACAGTCTTCTTCTACATTTCTCTCTACCTGCTATTCTATTTTTATGTCTCTCCACTTAAGCACAGGAGTGGTGGATTACTGTAATGATCAGTGGAATTGCAGGATAGATTTTCCTTCACTGTAATGGGTGCCTATTTCCATGCAAAGAGATGAGCTACACTTTAGTTGTACTTTGAGATTCTCTAGCCACAGTCACAACTTTAAATCCACTTCTTCCAAGAAGACTCATCATAGCAACAGCCTGATCCCAATGCCTGCGGAAATGCAACCTGCAGGCAGAGAGGATTTCTGGTTCTACCACCAGAAAACCCCTTGAATCTGAAAAGATGTTATCAGTAACACTTGAAAGATAACTGTGATCTCTGTACCTACTACCTAATTTGATGGCATGATTAAAGTAATGCATAGAGGGATGCTGTTAATTATTTTTGACTAATGCTGACATATGTAAAAAACATATTTTGTACTGCAGTGACTTTAAAGTTACTCTTGATATCTATCAATATAGTTCAGACACAAAGAATCTATGAACAACGAGTTACTTCGCTTTTATACTTCTTTCCTTAGCATCTTTTTCTATCCGAAGTCAGAAATAAGATCCTTCTAGATCAATATCACTGATTTGCTTCATTATGGCAATTTTTGTGTTTTTCTGTTTCGGTAGTATAATTCTAGTTTATAAAAAAAAAAGATTACAAAAATATATGCCACAAGATTAATTTCAAATAGAAATATTTATGTTCCAGTCCTTGTATCTTTAAAGGACGGATCCCTTTGGATCTTAATCCTTTCCTAATTAACATGGGGAAGGAGAGCATTTTGTGTACCAAGCTGAGCGTGCAAGTACTGCTCAGTGTCCACTAAAGGAAGCAGTTGGTTGGATTTACATGTGATCCAGAGCCTGGTCCTGCAGTGCAAATCCTCACTCACCCCGCTACTGCTTGGGGCAGGCAAGGCCACCTGGAGGCCTCCTGCAATCTGTCCGGGATGCTCTGCCTGTCCCCAGCAGCTTGCCCAGCTAGATCCAATCGCAGCCTTAAAACACACACCGCAGCCCTGAGATGCACAGAGATTTTAAGTACAAGACTTTGTCTGTACTTAAGACCAAACTTTGTCCGGTGGTGGTAAATCGGGTGCCATCAGAGCGGGGCCTCATTGTTGCAGCTATGCTTACATGGAGCTGGGATTTGGGCCTGGCACCTTGGATCGTGCCTTGGGAGCATGGGTCGTTCATAAGGGGCTGATGGTCACTGTGGAGCGGCTGCTGCAATCTCTGGTTAACGAGGAGCCCTTAAAAGAAGGTATTTTGTACACTGCACCCACAGGAACATGTTTACAAGGGAGACTGAGCATCAAATGAACAGCCTGCATGCTTTTGTTTCTTCCCTACCCACTTTACCATTGCTGTTAATGGCCACATGGCAGGTTACCCATCTCATAACTCTCAACCGTTTATGTTGAGCCACAGTTTTATTCTTCCAGCCTATTTTTTCCAACCTTGTCTTTAAAAAGCCGGATAACTCTATACCTTGATGGGCAGACACCTGTATTACTCCCAGCGCATGAAAGCCTCTATCACAGCCTCAACTTCCATCTCTTTCAAGGGGCTTAAGCTGAAGCTTTGGGTTGTGCTGCAACTGTGAGGTATGTGGACAGCCTGCCTTGTTGGACACTACTAGTTAGATTTAAGTACACTGCTGTTTCATTTTAATCTTTGCAAATAACCCCCTAATGCATATCAGTATTTTTTTTTTTGTTTAGGGTATATATCCAGAATACTATTTGTTTTCCTAAAATATAGCATTATCTTTTGACTAATCATAGGACAAGAAATGAGGAAACTTGACTGATTCTTTCCCATGCTCTAGTTTTATTTGTTGTGGTGCTTTGGTCATTGAAAATATCATATGAAGATAATGATGCTTTCACACTTTTACAGATTATGTAAAACATTTTTATAATGATCTGGAGATTGGAGCAGAGCTCTTAAGTGTCCTTGCTTGAGTGTTCAGTGAGTAAGCAATATAGCCTTTATTTAGTAGAGTATCCTCTGTTAACTGGGTATAGCTTCTGGAAAGCATGTGGTAAGATGGATTTCGCCTCATCAATTCTACCTTTTCAACAAAGTACTTAGTAGACCTAATTCTGTCACAAATCCTGTGCGATTTCAGCAGGTATTTTTCAGTGTAGTTGGCAACGCTTTTTGTCCCTGTCCTTGTTCTTAAAATCCCACAGCTGGGCAGGGGCCTTCCTGTCCTTGGCGGTTAATGCCATCGCGCTACATTTAGTTCCTGTTGCTCTCTGATTATTTTTTTTTCTTTAAAGACTCTGTGGAGTCAGGACAAGAGTGATTTAAAGTCAGAGGGATCCTTATGTGTGTGCTTCCGTTTCTCCCCATTATAAAGAGAAAGTTTTAAAAAGATTTCATGTTAGTTAAAAGGAACTTCTTCTCAGCCTTCTTAGAGAAGTTAACACAATTATTGACCTTGGCTGAAAGACGACTGTGTGTGATTTTTTTGCTGGCTAAGCTACGTTTCTTCTTTTGAAGGTAGACAGTCTGTTTGATGTATTTACTGTTGGGCTTTCACAACTTTAAAACATAGTATGTTTATCAAAAGGATCAAAAGGAATAGGAGACCTAATTGTCTTCAAAAGCTGTGTGTATCGAAAGGAAGCACGGTGTTTTGGTTGCCAATACAACTAAGCAACACAATAAAATCCTTCATCGATAGTGCTGCAATTGACAGTATCACTCATCACGAGTTTATTTTAATGTAAGAACCTTGAGGTTGTACCGGTTTGACTACACTTAAGCGTGTGGAGATGGCAGCCTGTGTCTGCAGAGAGACAGCGCAAGCCTCCTGCCTCGTCCAGTGAGAATCAGCAACTCAGGTGCTGCGAGGTATAACCTTGAGGTTGGGAAGCCGATACTTGTGTTCCTCTCAAGACTCTTTTGAAACCAATGAACACAGCCAGTTATATTTAGGTTTTGCTTTAGCTCATCAGATCTTAGCTACCTCTGAAGCCCTTGATTCTCCATTTATTTATTTATGTGTTTGCTTGCTTGTTTTATTGGTGGTGTGTGTCTTTGGCTCCGTTTCTCTCGTCCCACAGTGGCTCAAAAGCAATATTTTCAGGCATACTCAGTCCTTCACTTCCATGCCAATGCCGAGGAGGAAAGTCAGTGGCAGAGGTGGTCTGGACAGCTACAGCAAGCCAGATAAGATCACTGCTTCATGTCGCTCAAGCCAGTAGATGGCTTTGTCCTTCAGGCCCTTAATTGTAAGCCCAGTGTTCACTTGACCTCCCATATTCTCATCTTTAATGAACCAAAACTTGGAGCAGTGTGTGACTGCAGAGTCGTTGCAGTTCGGGCTTTACAAGCCAGAGTTTCCGCTCATTTTGTTTATCACACTAATGATTTGGAGCCTAAATCCAGGCCTCCTCTCAGGAACCGTGTGGAAAACACAGCACAACGTGCTAACGTGGTTTCCACATGACAGAAGGATTCATGTGGGCTGCCCACTTCATTTTGCCTTGAGATGCTGCTCCGCGTGTATGTTCTTGCACGTGTTGCATTCCTGCAGAGTGACAGGACGACTAGCGGAGGGGAAGGAGCATTTGGTAATTGTGGTTTTTGCAGAGAGGGTCCAAGCTTGGGTTCTGGTACTGAGACAGTAATATCAATACCTTCAGGCCTATTTTCCCACTGCTTTGGGTTTCTCTTGACTAAAATTCAAATGTGTTCTCAATGCATTCTAACAATAATTTCTATTTCTGTAGTAATTGAATGTCTCTTGGTTTTGATGTGTTTATCTAAAGGACATCCCTGCTTTCAATTTGGGTAACAAAAGCACGTGAAAGTCACAGGCCTCATTTTGAAGTTATTTGAATAGTCTAATGACATAGGCTTTGTGGAAGAACATGGAAAATTTTGGTGGGGCAGAATCTTGATCTTCTCATTCCAAAGTGACCATTGTAACTGCCTGACCTATTTCTTCTCTTCTATTTCCACCCTTAACCATCTGACAGTGATATCTATCTAACAATTTACATGAATTGTAATACACATATGCTGTCTGATCTATCTTAAACTTTTAGATATTGCTGATTCACATCAAGCTCCCAACCCGCGTTTCAATCCAGCATGTGGAGTTCTCTTGTTTGAGGGTGAGAAGTTTTGTCTCAATTTGTTCATGCTTAGTGGTGTTCACCTTAGTGTACCCCAAGTGGTGGGTCAAGGCTAACTGGCAGCAAACAGCTTTTGTTTAGCCTTTTTTTGTTATTATTTTGTCTGTATGTGTGTGAGTAAAGGCAGACCAAGCAGTTTTGTTTCCCTGAGTTTATTCCAGGAGTTCAGTTTGCTTTGGTTTGAGTACGTGTTGCTGGAAGGGGGATAAAGTACAGCCAGAGAGGAAGGAAACTTGCTACTAGAAGCCAGATGATTATACTTCATGGTGAACATCTCCAGGAACTGTAGCTTCTTACATAATAAAAGCTTTCCATTTGCATGCATGAATGAATTGGATGAAATTTTATCCCAGGCTGAACTTGCTGTCAAATCATACTCTTAAGTTCAGTTCTCAGAATCATCCAAGTGTTATTTTAACAGAGTGGTACTTTATCTAAGTGGCGCGAAACATCTGTCTGAAAACCTCTGAAAGAGCTCAGGGGGAGGTAGGGAGGAAGATCAAGGGAGAGCTTACTTAGGGCATGGATGAGACATAGTAATACTGCCCAGGTGCTGAGACATCATCGAAAGATGTCTGTCTGCCCTGGGCGACTATAACGATACAAGGTGATATACTGTGAGAGAAGGAAGTCCAAGAGTTAACAAAAACAAAATTAGAAATAGGACAGTGCTCAGAGTCTTAAGCCATAGAGAATTGAGGTGAATTAATTAATTGCCTCACCTTGAAAGGTGGTTGGTAGCAGAATCCTTGCAATAACGTGTAAGTTGCCTTCACCGTTGAAGCTGGAGTCTTGAGGAACCACAGCTGGATAAAAATCTGATTCTGGCCTGTTTCTGGAAGACTTCTTTTTCTCTTTCTTTTCTCTGTTTCTCAAGCTCTTTGGTATCAGTCTGTGGATCCCTACCTAAGCTCATGCTTCAACGCATGAGTGGAGGAAAGCACAGTTAGTTAGCCTCATGTTTCTTCAGAGATGAGTTATTGATAGGTAAGCGAATAAATGGCAGGTGTTTTGCCGAGCCCTTTCCACCCACTTTTTTAATCTTTCATCCCACTGAAGCACTAGAAGTGTCTCAGAAGGGACCTTGAGTCCCTTCATGGGCAGAGCTGGTCGTGTGCTGCCTCCCCACTGCAGACTGCCTCGGGCTCTGCATGTGCGTAGGAGCTGATCTGTCGCCTAAGTCTTCCTTGGGAACCCCAAAGGACAATAATATCCTGTTGACTAGGATTTTACTATTTATATCCATCAGCTGAGCAGCCGCCTCTGCCTGCTCACCAATGTGTGAATCTCTCTTTGGACCACGTAATCTGTAGCATGGTTGATGATATTATTATTTTTCTTTAATTGCAAGAGGAATTTGTTTGGGGGACTTAGAAAGGCAAAAGCATTGATGAAAAAAGGCTTAAGCTTTTCTTGAGTTATAACTTAGGTTTTTAGATGTCATGAAGAGACTATCGGGAAGCTAACCCCAGAATAAGGGGAATAAAGATGGAGCAATATAAACCTGCAGCAGTGAAAGGAAGAAAACAAGTAGATCCTTACAGGTATGTGTGTGGAGAAGTGCTGACATATACCTGTCAGATTAAATTCAGAATCCCACCACCCCCACACTTTCACAGCTGTTTATTCCTTTCTTTTTTTTCTTTTTTTCTTTTTTTTTTTTCTGCAGCAGATTTTCAATCTACTTGAGCAGAAAATGTGTTATCTTCTTCTAGAAAAGCCCTTTCCTGGCTTCGAAATGTGGGGGATATTATGTCAAATTTAGACAGGCATTTTCTAGGCTGCTTTTTTAAAAGTGAGCCTTCTAAGAGAACCTGTACAATTCACTTAGAAGAGATAAAATACAGTAAAATCTGTGGGAGTCTGCTGGGTTGAAGTGAAAAAAAAGCATTTTTTTTCACTGGGAGCTTTTTATGAAGATATTCAGGTTCCCATCAAAAGCAAAAGTGTTTGTAAAATGGGGCTTAGTTAACTGGCGTGAAGCCCTGTTGCTCTGGCTCCGCTATGGGTAACCCCCATACTCAGAGTGAGACCCACTCTGGAGCAGACGCAGCCACCGCTCCCAGGAGGCACTTGAGCTGCTTTTAACCGGATGACCGTGTTCACGCGGCCTCTCCTCGCTTCTGTCTCAGTGCCATCCTGCATGCATGTCTATGGACGTGCCTTCCAGAGACCTTTTTATTTTTTTTTTTTTTCTGAAGGCCTTTTGGGTATATCNTTTTTTTTTTTTTTTTTTTTTTTTTCTGAGGCCTTTTGGGTGTATCAGCCAGGGGAATGTAATGTAGTTCTTTTATTTTTTTTCCCCCCAGTTCTTCTTTTATGCACTTTAACATACGACCATTTGGTTGAGCTATCTTTCCTCTGCTGTTGCACTGGAGAACTGGGTGTTCTTGGAGAAACTCATATGTTTTCTGAAGAATTAAACATCTTTTTTTTTTTAATTAATTAAAACAATATCTTTGTGAACACAGAAAATTTGGAGCACTTTTGTTACCACCTGNCAGGGGAATGTAATGTAGTTCTTTTATTTTTTTTCCCCCCAGTTCTTCTTTTATGCACTTTAACATACGATCATTTGGTTGAGCTACCTTTCCTCTGCTGTTGCACTGGAGAACTGGGTGTTCTTGGAGAAACCGATATGTTTTCTGAAGAATTAAACCTTTTTTTTTTTTTTTTTTTAATTAATTAAAGCAATATCTTTGTGAACATAGAAAGTTTGGAGCACTTTTGGTACCACCTGGATGTCAAAGCTTGCTCACCTCTCCTGGTTCCTTCTACCTTTTCATATTACTGATCCTGAGAGTAGATGGAACAGAGTAGATGGAACACCTTTAAGGAAATACTCGTGTAAATTTGCAGTAAAAATGTAACCATTCTAATCATCTTGCCTCTCTTACCAGCTTCTTGAACATAATAAGATTTAGAATGGCACAATTAGGGGCCAATTCTGGTTTCTTATGCTTCCAGTAGTTTTAACTCTGTAACCTCCCTAAGACAAGCTGCTTTATGAAAGATCATGATCTTCATTTTGTTAATATGTTTTTAAGTTAGTTTTGAGAAACATTATATACTATGATAGGGAGAAGAAAAAAGGTTAAATAGAGATTCTGAAGCAGAGTATCAGTGCAGGGATTGGGCTTTTCCAAGGAGGGAGGGTGGCAGCAAGGGGAGGGCTGCGTCAGTGGCTCAGCAAGAACGAGAAAGAGGAGCAGGAGGATGGCAAATCCTTCTGCTTTAAACATGTGTCCATCTCTCTTAAGACACTGGGAACGACCCTAAGTGGATTCCGTAACAAATTGAAAACAGCAGTAGAAAAAGCACTCGAGGATCCTTGAGGGCAGAAGATCCCCCCCATCTGGGGGCTCTAACAAAGCAGAAGCAGCTAGCGGCACTTGGGAGGCATTACTGGAAAATTGCCTGGAATAGCGTATTCTGAAACTAGAGAATCTGGATGGGAGAGGCGTGAAGAAGGAGGTAGATGAAAGCCTATGCTTTTGCCTGCTGAGATGAGAAAATCCAAGGGCGTTAGCTGGGGACTGGGAAAGGGAGGTGGTTTCGGCATAGGTAACTAAAAAAGAGTTTGCTGCTTTGTTCATGACTTATATCCTCTAAATTTGCAGATGAGCAAACTTCAGTAACTGTGCAAGTTGTTACGCTTGCCTTCATCCTCCCTCTTGTCATATTAATATCCTTGCCTTTAGCTGGGATCTGTTCTTGCACCCACTGAATTTTTTGCCATTGAGCTCTGTGGTGCCAAATGAGGCTGCTGCGGTTGAAGCGCTGCTCAGCTGTGGCAGTTTCGCCTGGGCAGGGTTACGTGCTACGGCACCGAGTGCACGATGAAGGTCCTCAGAGGGCCCTAACAGGACTGCAGTCGATTTATACAAATACTTTTGCCTGCAGCCCCAGAACCTCAATATTCAGAAATATACAGCAGAATCGCTTCTGGTGGTAAACAAACGGTTGCTGTGTTTTGCATTCGTGGTGCTTGTGTTACATATGCTCTGATCAGGCCAGTCCCATGCCGTCGTGTGTGCCTTGCGTGCGGTCAGGAATGCCAGCAGCGCCTCCGTGCAGCAGTGGGGATGTGGAAGCCCCTAGGTTCATATTAATACTGCTTTATGCGTGTATTTGCCTAGGTGTAGGAGGCATTATTACAGCTCCTGGCCTATTTCTCAGAAGAACAATTAGCAAGTCCGAAAGGTCTTGCTTCAAGGCTCTCACAAGCCATGAATTAAACATTTAATTCTGTATCCTGCATTCCATTTCTTTTGCACACTCTTTCTGAAGATCTTTTTAATATCTTCTTTTTTTTCTCTTCACTTAAAAACTTGACAGCCTAGTGCCCAGAGCAGGGGAATAAGAATGGTTTCTCATCATCTCTTCACAACATAAAATTTCCCTTTTTAAAATTCATGTTAGAAAATCTTTGCCACTTAGCAATAACATCTTAAGGCTGCTCAGTACCTCCCCTGATGAGGGTCCTGAGGGCCGGCAGGAATCTGCTGGGCTTTCAGCAACAACAGCTGCTGTCTGCCCAGTGCTGTTAAAACACAGACTGAGCATTGCTTTTGTGTACCATGGAGCAACGAGCCTGGCCAAAATTACCATCACTGCCACTTTGGTATCGTGCAGCTAGGGAATATCTTAGAATGCATCTACATGACTACCCTCAAAACTTGATCCAAACTAACTCTCTTGAAAGCAAACGCCTGTGGATGTCGGTGTCACTCATCCTGCACCAGCCAGAGAGGCTGGATGATGGGGTGGGGGGCACAGAGGCACAACTGCAAGGAGGCCGCTTGTGGACTGACGCACCAACCATGTGTTTTATGCCAGGATTAATGTATTTGAAGCTGGGCTCAGTCACAGACACAGCAGCTGGAAGCTGTGCCAGGAGATGCCGGCAGAGAAGCGGTTTAGCTGGAAAAGCTGAACACAGAGCCCTGTCTTGCTGGAAGTGAGGCTAATTTGTGTGTAATTCTTGTTTCTGCTTTTGTCATTGCCTTGAGGCAGTGAGGAGGAGTTAGGTGGTTGCCCTAAACAGAAATAGGCTAGGAAAGAAATGCATGAGTATTTCCTTGCACTTCTGTCTCAGCAAAAAACTAGCTGTGGATGTCTTGAGTTCTTCTTAATAACAAGGATACTTAAAAAGGGCCACATCTCTGTATGTGATGGGAATGTTTACTGTGCAGCTGACAAGGCAGAGTCATGTATCCTAATGTGCTTGTTTCCTGGAAGCAATTTATTAGTCCTGTCTGTGTGATGCAGGGAACCTTCTGCTTCCCTAGACTCTTAGGGATATCTCTACGCAGCCCTGTAGCTACAGCTTACCTGTTTGGTGATCCACAGGATACAATAATTCCTCCAACCTCTCAGAAAATGCTGTCCTAATTTAATACTGTGACAGTGATTGTGGAAAGAAAAATGGCTTTCAGTGCTTGGAGAATTGTTGCTGCAGCCTCATAGGGGTCCCAGAGGACTCCTGTGAGGGAGCCTGCTTGTTCCTCAGCCTGGTTATCTGCAGTACAGACCCACCTACACGAAAGATGTTAATTCTGAGCAATGTCAGCTGGGAGGTAATTTGGTCCCAAGGGCCATCATTTTGCTGTGAGGGATTCTCCACGGATGCCAGGTTTGAAGTGTGTGGGGGTGGAGGAGCTTGCAGAATCATTGCCCACGATGGCCAAATTGTACAAGCTTTATCTCCGGTGCTGATGTTGCTGGGCTTTTTTGTACTGAAAATCTTGTTTTGTTGCAAACATCAGTTATACTCTGAGGCTGCTATATGGCTTCCAGTAAATGTAGAACTTAAATGATAGGATGATAAATATTTGAGCAGTGAAGTTGTTGCCATGATATTAGCAAGGCAAGATTTGTAGGGAGAAGTAATGTCTTTTATTAGACTGATTGATAAGTGACTTTGTTGTTTTTCCAGCAACTGTTTGCTGACATATTAAAAGCTATTACCTCACCTCTGACTTTTGTTTGTGGCATGCTTATTTAAATAACAGAAATCAATTAAGCCAGTCCAGTGCAAGTGATCATGCTTCCACAGATTTTAAACTGTGAAACAAATTCAAGGTTAATTTATATAAATTCAGATTATTGGCCTGGTTTTGTTCTTTAATTTGTGGACACTTACTATAAAAATTATCTATGTTCTTTCATTCATACACAACAATCTCTTGAAAATACATCGTTTCAACAGCATGACTGCACATAAATAGGGTTATGGCAGTGACTGACTGGGACCCATAAGCATAAGATAGGGTCAAGCCTGACTGACAGAGATTTCATTGCTCAAGATGTAAATAATCTAAATCATACAAACATTTTCCATAGCTCATTTGACTGCATAGGGTGAGGCCTATTTGAAGTTCTTCCTACTTTAGCTTATTTATGCATGAAAACTACTTGAGGAGCATTGCAGGGAGGTGGGACGAGTGAATGCTGAGACATACTTCCCTGAGGTGAAGGTTTCACAAGCCTTGGCCAGGCTGTTGACTCTGTTGTAGTATCTATCGCACATTCCCAGGAGCAACTGCAGCAGTGAACTCATCTTTTCTGCTCTTGCGAGGTCTAGTAGAGCAGGAGAAGTGGAAATATGCCTTCATATTATAAAGCACAATTCCATTTACTAAAGAAAGTTCCATACTTGGGAAAACTTCAGTGTAAAAGTCAGCAAGGTAGTTTGGACTGCCAACTAGGAAAGTATTTCTGCAGATATTTCTTGAAGACGGTATAGGCTACTCATCTCTGCAGTCACGGTGACTGCTTGCAGTATGTGCTGTAAGATCTCTTATGTTGATGCAGTCCTCATTAAAGCAGTGTCTTTCCCATAGCTACAACTTTTAATGACAAAGATCTCAAGTGGTGGCACTTTTCAGTGACCTGAGGCTCTTTTTACCATTTTGGCTTAATGGGTGGCATTTATCCTAATCTCTGTCTGCAAACTGTGTGTCTTTTTGGCTAATCATACCGTGGTGATTTTTCAGTATCTTCAGTTTTGAACTTTCAAAAAAAAAAAAATGTATATGCTGTATGGACTGCTGGTAACCTGTCTGTATTATTGGTCACAAATCCTTCAGCAATTGGTCAGGGTGGGCCGTGAGTTGAAAATTACTGTTTTCTGTCAAGAACAAAGTGGCTGCCCTCGCGAGGTTGCTGTTGCTCTTTGCTTGACAGCCGAGTTACCCTGGATGCTTGATCTGCTAGTGTGAGGTCACCTGGATCCTGTCCCATGTGTATTGAAGTCTGGCTTTAAAATAGTGCCCTCCATTTGTTGTTGTTGTTGTTAAATAGTCTTTCTCACTGAAAGATGTGATTTTCCCCATTCCCAGTGTTATTTCCCTAAATATGCTCTTCTGTTTTGGTAAGCAGGAATGTGAAATACTAATATATCAGGCTGTGAAGACAAGGGGACCGTCATTTGCTGCAGAAGAATTACGCTCAGATTTGGGGCCACTCACATGAACACTGAAAACCACAGCGTAAGCCCTGCTGCCACTGGGACGGCCGCCGTGGCAGGGGGGAGGCAGAGGCCGTGGCGATTTCCTTCTGACAGAGGCAGCAAACACTAATCCCTTTCTGTCAGAGGCGAGGTCCTCCCCGTGCGGGAGCACTTGATCATGTCAGCGTGTGTTTATGTACCGCGCACGTCGGGAAAGCAAATAAAATTGAGCACAATGTGCTCTGCTGAGCCCTCCTTGCTGTATATCAATGCAGCCTTATTTAGGCAGCTCGGCTGTTTGTTTTTGTTTCATTCTGCTTGCATAAACTCCTTCCCTTTTGCTCCCGTTGTGTTTATAGGAGATGGTGGCCCTTCTATTAATCACAGGAGGCTCTTGCTCACCCTGTCTGCCCCAGGAACTCCCCAGCTCAGTCTCGGGTGAAGTTTGTAACCCCAACCAGGTGACCAAACAAGGGCCCTTTCTTCTCGGCCACTGTGATTTCTGAGTTCAGCGGTTTCTGCTTACCTATATTTGAGTTTGTTGTTTTCTTTCCTCAGGCAGATTCATCACCAAGTGCCTATCAGTCTGAAACCTGTACTTACTCAGCCAGGTTAAAGTTGAATTCCTCTTTTTAGGAAACGGGACAAGTGAGTTAATGAATTCATGGATATTGTAAGGTTGTTCATCTCTGAAATGTCATATGAATGTTTTGGCAAGGTGCTCTAATTTATTGGCAGAAAGATCCATTTACATTTCCTGTGGGATGAGCAGCATTTTGCTATGGAGGACAAGGAACAATTCCACTAAATCTGAGTTTCCTTTAATTTATAAAAAGGTGTCAGTTACTTTGCTTCCTTGTCTCCCTCTTATCCATCCCACCAGTTTGAAGTCATAGATTTTCATTAAATAACTTCTAAGAATGACAGAGGTCTGATGTTTGCAACTCATCCTTGTAGAAGCTCACTGCTTTTCACAACAAAGCACAGAGGTGTGGAGCAGAGGACAACTTCAGTCCTTCCTCTTGGGATCTGAAAAACATCTCTTTCTCACATTTCAGAGCTCTATTTTCCTAAAATGTGACTTTGCTCTAAACAACCACTCAAATGGTATTGCCAAAAAACATCCATGATGGTGGTGAAAAGCCCACACAACACCTGTTTACTTAAAATCTATTCTTTTCAAGAGCAGCCTCTTGAAAAGGGGTCTCTGTATAGCTTTTACCATTACACAATATGCTACATAGTACTCGTCTAAACTATGTTGAACGCGTATGGAGATAGACTGCTTCAGGGTAGTAGCTACATACCTGAGTACATGTGTGTGTGTGCACGGATATGTAGTCTGGATCAAACTCTTTTTTAAAGCTCTGCTAATAATTAACCTTCAGCTTGTAATAACTATGCAGCATAATGATAACCATATCGTTGGCTCTTAACCAGATGTCCTCAAGGATATTAGGCAGATACTATACCGCATATCCATTTCACGCAGTGTCTGTGTACCGGTGTCTATGAATGTGAATGGATGTTTAGTCCTCTAAATTAGGGACAATTTCCAGTATCTTTTTTCTTAATTCTGTTATTTTATAGACAGATCTTAATTCATCTCTATTTTCATCTGTTATGTCAGTTTGAGAGAGATTTCTTCTTACACAGAGTCCGTTAAAGCTCTTCCACACGCTTGTGTCCTAACGTTTGCATTAGTGGTGGTGCTTTTTCGTGTTAAACTGGGTGAGAGAAAGTCCAGATCTGTCTGATCTAGAGCACTGGCTTCTCCTTCCAGGTTACATGAAAGTGGGTAAGCAAAGTAGTAGTTGGATTTCACTATTTATCTCTGGTTCCTGTAGGCCTGTAATGCGCAAACGGGCAGTGTGCATGTTCCTCGCTGCTGCTCACAGATGCTTTGGCAGCTTGCATAGGAAACATCACCAACAGGCACAGAAATTAATGCAATTTTGCTTTAAATATCATGTGCTTTAAAAGTCAGTGGTTCGTTTGTGTTGAATGTTTATTTCCTGTACCCTAACTGCATTCGCACAACTGACTGCCATCGGAGCCGAAATTCTGGCACGCACAGATTGGGCTGCGGGGCTGCGAAACTGAGCTGCCCGATTAGTGTCTAGCTCTGGCGGCTAAAACTCAGCTAGGAGAAACTTCTTTGCAAGCCAAGGGAAGAAATTAAGGCAAATTGGTAAAGGGGGAAGGGAGGGCAGAAAAGTCTCCTTGCTCCCTGCCTGCTATTTGACCCAGCGCAGTGACCCGGGGTCTCGCTCTGCAGATGGTCCTTCCTGCAGCCCCCAAGCTGCTAATTTACAGCCTGTCCTTAAGTGCATGTGTGGAGGAAGGGGAAAACTGAGCTGAGTTAATCTCAAGTTTCTAGGCAACCAGGTAATTCTCTGCAGCCGATCCCAACAGGGAAATTCCTCTTCTGCACCTCTGCTTGCTGCCTAGGACACCTTCCTGGCTGGTTTCTCCAAAGCTGGTGCGGGGAATTGGGTACGCTGAAGTCAGAGGACAGTTATTGCTGCAAATGTCATGGGGGAGGGTGAGGAACCACAGAAAGGACCCCTGTTAATGGTTACTACACACTGCATGTGACAGGTAAGAAGATGCTTGTTGTTAAATCAGTAGAATAGGGGGAATGTGAAAAGCTTAAATGTTTTATCCAAGACCAAAGTGAAAATCACTGTCACAAGCAGGATAAGTGCTGCAGGCTCCTCCTGCTCCAAAAAACATCCAAATTTCTGAATGGTTTATTGCAAATCCTGCATATAGTGAAACCACTATTTTCTGTGAAATTCTGCTGGTGCCAAAAATGTCTTAACTGTGTTTTCAATCTGTTTGAGCTTCTCAGAGTGGCTGTAAGGGACCAGCCTTTTATTAATAAATTACTTCTGGACCTGATGCTGTAGAATAAGAGTTAGAGAAGCAGAGATTCAAGTGAAATCTCAGAGCTCTCTGAAGAATCTGGCTGCTGATCGGGGCTCCAGAATAACAATTATTAGACTTATAAAGACCTCTTTTTGAGGAAGCCCCCATGAACCATACCCAAGCAATTACACTGTTGGAGCCTAAGACTGCTCAGCTGCACTAATAAAGGTCAGGTGTGGTGAACCCAGAGGTGTGCTGGAGCGACTTCAGGAAACTGGGCTGTTAACCAGACTTACCACTTAACTCCCAGTTGGGAACCGCAGTGGCTGCTCTTGGGAAACATTTTTCATTCATTTCCAAGTGTGAAAGCTGTCCTTTTAGACTAAATATAAATACTGATTAGATTGGACTCTTTCCCTCCTCCCTCTCCCTCCAAAATAACCAAATTAGCCAACAGGAGGGAATACAGTTAACAGAAATGGGCATGCCCTAGCCATGCAGGACAGAGACATCACCTGTGTATGGTCTGGACCTTTGGGCTTGCCTGATGTTCGACAATCTGCAACTCAGTCAAGAACTGGTCCCTGTTGTCCCCATTGACAAATATGTGTAGTTGGCCACTATTGTAGATGAGATTCTGGCTCGCTTGGGCCTAATTCAGAATGATCCAAGACTGATCGCGCTGCTGAACAACGCCTAATAAACCACACTGCATGGGGCTCTCTCAGCTTGGTTAACCAAATAATGGGAGCAAATTTCTTCAGAATCAGTCTACAGAGCCAGGAAATGATCCATATGAGCCTGTAACAGGCATGTGTTTTTACAGGAAGAATTGTTAGAACAGATAGACTTTTGATGATAACACCTCAGTGTTCTGTGTTGTATTGGTGGGAAGGGTACTTATGACATGGACTTACCTTTAGCTAGAGTGCTGTCCTGACCATGCATGGGGCCTCGTACTGTGTATCTTTTCACTGAACTGCAGGAAAGCTACAGAACGACACTTCTGTAAAGAGCAAATAGCCTCTCTTTCCCCATCATCTCATGGAGAGCTTAAGCACTCATTGGGCTTAAGCCTCCATGGGACAAAAATGTGTATTCTTACATTTGACTGGGCCTACAGAGTAGGAGATCATCTGGCCATGACTATCTGGCTATCCTGTATGTCAGTGTGTTGTGTTGGCAGGGGCACTTTGCATGCTGTGGCTTCCCATGGATTTTTTGGAGATGGAAGAAGAACAGACCCCAGGGCTACATTGGACTGCACAGTAATTATTCTAAGACAGGAAACGTTGTCAGAGTAGATTATTCGAAATTGCCAGGAAATCTTACAGTCAACTCATTTTAATCTGGGGTCTGGATGTGTTTATCCGCTTTCAAATAGCTGCAGAAGTGCACGCGTTTCAGGGTACTGTTTCACAGGCTTCCGCTGTAGGTTTGCCTGTGTAATTAATATCTGTGCAACGGATCCTGTGCCATTACATGAGCCCGTGTGCAGATAACAAGGAGTAGAGTCTGGCGATTTCAGGCAGTCCACTCAGAGCAGTAGGAAGCCCGGTGGATTTCTTCCTCTCCTGCACCTTTGTTGAGGATCTGAGTACGGAGAGAGATTAATTGACAGGAAGTGCCTGAGAAGACAAGGAGGAGATTAAAGCTGCTGTAAATTTGATTTGAGAATGCAGCAGACTGACACTACTAAAACTGTGCTTAAGGTAGCTGTCCTTTGTCAGCTATGTCTGCTCCCAACACCAATACAGGCTTTCATCTGTCCTTAAATTAGTGTTAATTACACATCATTAATTTTTTCAAGCAGCAAAATGCAGCTGATGGCAATTATCCCTAATTGCTAATTTGTGTACTTACACCTGAAGTGTAAGCAAGAGTGTAAGCACTCTTTATCTGAATGCCATGTCCTCAGTGAAATCAGTCAGTAGGTTTATACTATGATTTATGACTCCAGCTTTTGATCACATGCTAATAATTCTGTTAGTGTCTTCTGGGAAAGCTACAAAACCTCTTTGTACAAGTGCCATGATCTTCTTGAAACTGTGACCTTATTAACTGCTAACTAGGCCACATGTTGAATAGAAGATGTTCTTTGGTTCTGTAAGTAGAAGCTAGAGAGGCTGTGGTTGTTATGGGAAGTACCCAATTAATTATTGGAAGATGCGCCTGAATATGCACCTGAAGTTCTGTTGGTCCTCCAGTCTATTTCCAGCAGTCTCTATTTCTACTGTAAAACACTACTGTCCTTTTTCAGTAAGATAACGGCCATATAAACTGCTGCTCTTAAGCTGACAAATTTATGGTGCTGTTCAGTGCTGACCTCTGCAGTCCTAAGTGCCTGAACTTTCTGGGCTGTGATCATTTCATTCTGACATACCATGGCTTCTCTTCCCCCTTTTGGTGCATTTTCATTCCTGACAGCATAGGAAAGATTCAAAGCTGCCAGATTCTTCTGGTGGAATTTTTCAGTGTCTGGTACTGCAGACATGGTCTGGATGAGCAGATTGTTAGGTGGGTTCAACCACCTTTGGCTGGACTCGGGGAGATCAGTGGTTGGTGTCCCGCTGGCTGCCCGCAGCGAGCAGAGCTCTCGGGGCTCAGTGCCATTCTGTTCACGTTTCTATCGTGAACAGAAGCTTCTATCAGAAGCTGACGAAGGCAGGGAGCACCCTCAGCCGCGTTGTCACTGACGCTGAGTTAGGGGGAGCAGCTGGCATGGCAGTGTGGCAAACGGCAGGGCCCCTGTTCCTACAGAGGGTCTATGGGAGGACTGCAAAGACAGCAAGGCACTTGGAGTGTACACATCCCAGGTTGTGTACATGGTTTATGTGTGCACACACTGTCCAGAGCAGTGGAGGCCAAGGGGGAATCTAGTAACAGCCCACACCTATCTGAAGGGCAGTTAGAAAGAGTGGGGCAGTACAGCAAGGAGCAGTAGCCACAATTTGGTGAGCTTCCTGGCAGGGAGGGGACAGCAGTGTCCATGGGAACAGCTGGCCGAGAGAGGTCACACGATCTCTCCCTGGGCGTGTTTAAAGTTAAGGGCAACAGTCCCACTTGGAGCAGCAGGTTGTACCAGAGCCCTTCCAAGGTCCCTTCTGTCCCCATGAGCACCAGGGACAACTACTGTGTGTGTGTCCATGGAGGTGGGGATGCTGCTGCCCTCCCCTGCAGCAGGGATGTAGAGTTTTCTCACTGCTCTGCTTGAGCTCTGCCTGCTAACAGCTCCAGAGCAGGCATGAACTATGAAATAATATGCTAAAACAGGAAAAAAGTTAATAGGTAATTACCAATCATTAAAACAATGGCTTTTCTTTGGCTAAAATAGCCCCGCTTTCCAAAAGAGCTGAAGGAGGAAATGCAAGTGATTTTATGCCACCCCATCTTACAGATGTTACAGTAGTACCAACTCTGTTTGGAAGAAATATGCTACTGTGGGTGCTTGGGGCTTGTTTTCCAGAGATGAAGACCTGCACACGATGTGGGTGCTACACACTGACCTTCAAACTGGCCTTCCCGTGCCCTGCAGGCACCGTCTGCGACCCGCTCATGCCTCTGGGAATACGGGCTTGCTCGGCAGGGAAGCAGCCCACCGTCCCGAGGCCTCGGGTGCAGGTGGAGGCAGACGTAGGACTCTTCCCTGAGCTTTCTCCAAATGCTTTAGTGAGCTTAGTAACTTAAATATTTGTAAGAGCGTTTGTGTTCTAATGCTTTACCCTGTTCTGCCTCATTTCCATGTCCTTGCCTCAAGCAATAGTTCCTTCTCTCAGTCCGAGAGTGTTTGTAATCCTTTTCCTCCCCCTAATAATGGGATAAAAGGACTTCTGGCTGTGCCACGGGCACTACAAAGCTGTCAGGCATTGGGGAGGAAGGTGCCGGCTGCCAACTCTACAACTGACTTTGCCCATGTTTGTGGGCCGCAGAGCAACTCTTTGCACCAGCTGTAAAGCAAGGCCACGCAGAGCAGAGAAGGTGTTTTTTTCCACCCCTGCCTCCAGCTCTTTGGTGAGTCCTTGTGTGTGCCCAGCTGGCCTAAATGGACGCTGATAGCTCTGGCCACAGGTGGTCAGGGCTCAGAGCATGGAGCAGGGGCTGAGGAGTGCAGCGAAGGCCACGCTTCACAACGCAGCTCTGTCATGAGCTGTGTTTCAAGCAGGCTTCACCCATGGCAGGCAATTTTGCAGGCACGTTCTGTATTTATCCTGCCTCTGTTTGTGGAGCACTGAGTCACTGGAACAAGGTAAGTTTATTGTTTAGTTTCCACTGGAGTGGTATCTTACACCGAATGAAAGTCAAAATCCCATGGCTTGTGCGGGGCTCTCATATAACCATGTGGCGCGGTTCATCCGGCAACCACAGAAATAACATGGATCTTTGTCTGTGATTTGCTACGAGCGCGGGGCAGGAGGAGGGCCGGGGCCTGGGGCTCGCGTGAACCTGCTGCCGTGCTCAGCTCGGGGCAGGAGCCGCTCGGGACCCTGCCCGGGCGTCCGCCCGCGAGCACCCGCTGCAGCCTGCCCGAGGTCGCGCTGAGGGGCTGCCTGCTGAGCTGCTTCATAGATAGGGAAGTCTTGATCTTTTAGATATTATTTTCTCCTAACTAAAGGTTTATTTCTTGTACAGTGTGCTTAGTGTAATCTTAACCGTGCATTTCTTCAGATTTAAAATTATTGAAGTAGAGAGGGTCCTTTTATGGCTAAGCTGGATTTAAAAGGTACCAGCCATTTGTGATTTTGATATTTAATGCATGAGCAAGGACTAAATCCTTCTATCAGGCCTCTAAAGATAGCACATCAGCTGCTTTTGGGCAGCCTAATGTATTAATGCTGGAGGGGCATTTTGCTCATTTTTGTCCTAACTTGAAAATAGCTGAAGTGATCTGAACCACTGCTGTTGCAGAGCAGCATCCCAAGTGGCTGGTGCAGTTCTGGATTTTTAACTAGTTGTCTGTTAAGAGAACTACTTCTGCAGCGTGGTGCCACGTTATCTTCTGTGAGAGGGAAAGAACAGAGACAGGAAGAGGTGCAGAGAAAACTGTACTGAGATTGCAGAGACCAAATGAGGCAGTAAACACTAGGAAAATGGGAGAGGAGAAAATGTAAATGCAGAGGAGGCAAGGAGGAAGGTGGCTCTTGGTCTGTCTTCAGCCACTGGGGGAAAAACACAAGTTGTTCCAGTCAAATCTTTGGGAGTGGGACTGGGATGAGCAGCTGACAAAATGGGTAATTTAACTGTTCTAAATGAGCAGTTTGTATAATTTATTCTGTGGTTTATCACATGTGAAGAAGAGGTAAAAGATGAGGGAGAGATTGAAGAGATAAAATGAATAAATCCTCAGGATATGGGTTTCTCATAGGCAAGCCTGGTGTCACTTAGCTTTGTGAATACACAGGGGAGACTGGACAGTCATACTATTAACAATCATTAAACTTGTTCTGTTTACATCACAGCTGTATGTCACATTCTATAGCTGCTTTTAAGATTTGCCATTTTCATCAGTTATTTTTCATAGACGTGCAAACAGAAGGTCAGCTGTCATCCTGAGGCCTTAAGAAGTGCTCGTGAAAGGCAGCAGCAGCGGGGCACAGAGACAAATTAATTCATCTGCTTCTCTCATGTTGGTGGCATGTATCTTGGCAGTCATCTTCTAAAACTACCAGACTACAGATATTTCTAAAAATACACCCATTAGATACACCCATTGGATCACTGAATATTTAATTAAACATATCATAATTTTTCAGTCCTGTTTGAGGACTCATGTTTTGCTTATGAAATGTCTGCAGGCTGGACAGTAGCAAAAATCTTTGTGATGTGCATGTGACTCAGGAGACTAAATAAAATAGCTCAAGGACTATTAAGACATAGTTTTACATAAAGTTTAAATAGAAATATGCCAGTGCTGCTGCCAAGAGTGGGAGAGCTATAACACACCCTTTCTCCCCTTGGGTTGTATAAGCACAAGCATTTGTGTGACTGTGCAGTGAATTGGTTGAGGGACTGAGTTAAAATAAGCTCTTTTGTCCATTAGGTTAATTTTAGCACAGATCAAATCCTTCATCTGGTTTCCCATGGGATGCCAGAAATATTGAGATGACTCTGTCCTATCTCCTACTTTACTTGGGCCATTTGAGTTTAGCTTCTGTAGATCATCAGGCAAATCTTTACACCAAAGACCTTTTGTGTGCTGTCCTAGGGCATGTGAACTGTGAATCCTTAACAGAGGTCGAGAAGAGCAGCTGTGGTACTGCACGTCTGATTCTGTGAGGCAGCTCTGAAGAAATAAATACAAACCCAGCTGCCATTCTGTTAGCTCTTATTTCTTCATGAGATACCTGATTGCTATTGCAGACTTGCAGCTGTGAAATGATACATGTGTTATGCAATGGGTGAAGCCTGCTAGAGACAGTTACCGTTCTCCGTGTATGTGTGTCTGCTTTCCATTTCTTCACAGAAAATGGTTTCAGTCCATCTACATTCTCACCCCTAAGTTAACTCTCGCACTACCTTTCTTGAGAACATTCATGCAGAGTAAGTTTGGATCCAGGCTCTCCTCAGACAGTACGAGTCGGTGCATGGGGGATTTATTTTCCTTCCACAGCCCCCCTTTGGCAAGGACAAAGCAGGATGGCCAGGTCTGTCATCCCGGCAATGCCTGCAGTGGCACAGAAAAGCACCCCAAAGCAGTCCCTGGCATTGGGCAGTGCCTTGCTGTGCTAAAATACAAGATGAATCCGGAGCATCCATTGAATGAGGTTTATCCTTCCTCCTGGTCCTATGCTTGACACCAGGATGTGGCAGTCGGGCTACTTGCAGAGAAAGACTTTCAGATTGCCCCAGGCTGTTAAAACTCGGAGGATTTTAAAACTACAGAAGCCCTAGTTGTTAATGTTAAATATACATTATTACTGCATGACCCTGCAGCACAGACGTGATCCAGGTCACATGTGGGCTCATAATTACGGCTCTGCTGAATTCACCAGAGCGTGCAAGAGTTGGCAGATTTACACTTCTGCGCTGGCTGCCCGAGAACAGATAATACCTGATGTGCTCTAAAACTCGGTGGCACAAAGACAACAAAGAAATAAAGTTACCTTTGTTTAACACTGAAAGAATGAGTTTATATTAGCGCAGTGTTTTGCATGATGCGTCTTCTTTTAATCTGTTTCTGCAAGCTCTAGGATGGATTTGTTGTACTCTTCGACTACCACATTCTTCTTTGCTGCTTATGCTATTAAGTTACGCTTTGTATCTATGGTGATAATGAAAATTAACTCAAAATCAACTGCTTTGCAAAACTTTCAGGGGGCAGACTCTTTTCTAGGAAAATTAGCCTCAACCTAAGGCTTAAGGTCATTAGCAATATCATTTTGAATGATTTTATGGGGAAAAAAATATAAAATCTATATTTTTGATCCAAATGACTGTGGAAAATACACAAATATAACTAATAAGGGGTAAATTTACACTCATGTTTTTTCTTGTCTTGTTTTCTGGAAAGATCAATAAATAAAAATGATACGATTTTGATAAGAGAAGGGGTATGTTTTTATGAAGGCATTAAGCAAATACTTAAGCTGTTTCCGAATCCTGCATAAAAACTAAGGTGGCAAAGGAATAAGAGATGATGAAAATAATCACATAAAAAACATGTCTGGCAAAACGCTGGCAAATTACTAAAGAAGTATCCAGTGAATCATTTCAGCAGTTTGTTAAGCAACAGGCAAACCTGTGTGGGTGACCTGAAATCTCCAAATAAATCTTTTGGATAATGAGAAAGGCCGGAGTCTCTGTGCTATTCCATGTTTCCCTGTGGCCGCGTTCTGCTCTCCATGTTCCCGCTCCGTTGCAAGCAGAGGAACTGAAGGTCCCTGTCTGCAAACACATCTGCAAGCTGCACATCCTATTCAAAATTAAAAATCCTATACAGCTAACGAGATTATGTGTTTTTTAAAAATAAAAATTTCTGCTCTGTCATGAGAATAATATATGAAAAATCTCAACAAGCCATTCCTTCTAAATCAATAAAACCGTGTATACTTTCCATCTTTGGAAAAAAATAAATCTGAAATGTAATATACTTTCACCAAAACTTACAGAAACTTACTGTTTCAGTAAATGTTAGCAGAAGGATATTCCTTCTACAGAACTATAAGACAGCTGATGTGTTGATATGAACGTAGATATATATTTAATAATATGTAAAAATCCCTCCGTCTTTTCCTTGCTTCCATCCACAATCTTCCTGGCATATTAAATGCTTTCTTTTTTCTCGCCCCTTTGCAATTTTACTGTCCCTTTTGGTGCATTACACTTCAACACTTTCCTCATTTGAGGGCAGAAGCTCTGAGCTGCTGATTTATCTTACTAAAGTGTCATGCCCAAATTACAAAAAGCAGAAATCAGTGGCCCTTCTGGAAGTCCCAATAAATAGCATTTACTCAGCTGAGCAATAATGTACTTACCCATGAGAGTAACACTTTTTAAAGGAAGTGGCAGACATAGCTGTTTCCAAATTGCTGAGGTAGTTTAAAATAGAATGCTTATGTACAGGAGCCTCTCATGGTGCTATATTATTTACAGTCTTGGTCTGCTGTGCTTGCATTTTTATCTGCTTTTTACTTTTATGCAGAAAAAGTGACATATAAAACGCTTGTGATTTGCATCTCCATTATTTTTAGAAGGAGATGACTTTTGTCACAATGATGTAGAGACATTCTACCAGGAAGTCAAATTATTGAATAAATTACCTGGAAGAACTGATTTCTTAGGAAAAAATCTTTGTGTGCAAGTGGAAGCAAGAACTGAGCTTGAGTGAAAAGAGGACTTTAGGAGAAATAATAATTTTAAAGAAGCATATTTTAATTTTTCAGTCTTCTAGTAGAATGGTGGAGGAGATTATAAATTGGTGAATCTCAAGTATTTCTTTCTGCTAATCGGGGTATTTGTACCAGTTTTTCATAGCCTGAAACGTCATTTTGGGGGAGACAGATTTGGGGAGAAATGCAGGTTGCTTTTCCTTTTCTTATTGGATTCAAGAAGCAAAAGAGGGATGGATGGTGGGATAATCTTTGACTTTACATCCCAAGAAAAAATGCTAGGAACAGATTCAACCCTGGAGAAATACCTATAAATAGCAAAGGCAGCTGAACTCTGCAAGGAGAGGATAAAATAATAAGTCACTAGTGTGGAAAAAACATCCAGGCTGCAATTAAAGGCGCTCAGAGAGATTAAAAAGGACAGAAGAGGTAGCATCTTATCCCCTTTGCGTGTTGTAGACAGTGATGCACAAAGCATAAGGTAAAAATGCCCCCATGCAGGTCGGGACGAGGGAGGAGAGTGGCCGCGCGCGTCGCAGGCTGGCAGGGACCCTGGCAGGGCAGTGTCCTGCGCGCGCCCCTGGGCAGACGTGGTGTACGGCTCTCGCCGAGCCTGCCCGCGGCGCGACTGCTCCTTTCCTGGGCCTGGGGCACCCCCGCAGCTCGGCCCTGTCGTTGTGCAGGGAGTTAGAACTGGGTTAGGAGTTAGCTTGCTGGCTCTTTTGAGGTGAATTGGCAAGAGGGTACAAATCTGGGACAGTGATCTGGGACGGCGGTGTCAGTGAAACACAAGGTTCTGCTTCTAGAGATGGGCACCTAGAGGACATAGAGGGCATGTTTCAGTGAGGCCTCATTGCGTCTTTAGCTTCATAGGGAGGAAGAAACTTTTTTGCATCCATCTAAAAGTACTGAATAGAGCACATTAATTATCCCTTTCCAAGCACAGATATCATATTGCCCACTTTACTGAAGCCAGAGGGTTCTGCTGTCTTAATCCAGGCACGACTACTGGTTTGCAGAGCTAGATGAAACATCTGATATCATTAGGGAACTTACTGAGTATGAACAACTGTAGGTGCTACTTGGTTTCATGGATGTTTTGGTCTACTTTGAACAAGCACTAGAAGAATATCTAAGTAAAAAGAGTAAAGTTGGTGCCTGTCTCAGTTGAGGAGAAGGCAGCCCATGAGCTCGTTGAACATATGTTTACAGCTGTCCTGAACGGTGCCAAATTAAAGGTAAAAATTCAAGTGTGCCGTACTGGCCATTGACTTGGAGGGATCCTCATTACAACCTGAAAAACTGCAAATTATCAAAGAAATGCCTTCTCCAAAATACATGGGTTGTTGTTTGTTTTCCCCAGTGTGGAACAAGTCTACCTGTCTGAGGTCTCCAAGGGAGAAGAAACTGATGAACGTGCCCAGACAACTGCAAGTTATTTGATGTTTCAGGACTGCAGTATAGAAGTTCCTGCCCGGAAACTGCAAGTGGTGGCAGATATACTGACAGGAACATATTCTCAGAAGGGCAACAGAGATAGTTTTGTGGGAAAGAAATGCTTGGAAGGGCACCCAGGGTGTGTGTCATGAGAATACCAGTTGCAGCACTTGGGGATCGAATTGTTCCCTTAGTAAAAGCCAGACTGCTTTTTGGTATCTGTAGAGTTCTTCTCTGTTGTTCCATGTACAATTCCTGAGAAAATATCAATTAAGAAATACTCTTTTTATTTTTTAGATGAGAACTTAGTCAAAAATGCCTTGAACCAGGAGTGTTCTCCTGGTACATCACCAAGCAGGTGGAATTTATCAGAGTCAAAATCCAGCTCAGCATTTGGCTGGTATTTTCTCTGCTCTGAGTTTATTCCAAAGTGCATCACTTTTCTGACTTTCTAGCTCTTACCTTCCCACAGAGATTTGGAGCATGATGGATTAGACTTGTTTCTGGGAGTAATCGTGGCAGTCCTTTTTGGATACGGAAAGGTCCTTGCATGTGGAATGTGGTTTTCTTGGCAAGTGCTGGGTCGTAGCAGCCTTCAGGGTGTGACAGGAGACCTATTTATTTGCTTTCATTCTCATGCTTACTGTAGGGGTTTTTCCACTGTGTGCCCGACTTTGGAGGCCAGCACTTCTTCCCCACCCATGGACTCAGTGATAGCTACGCCCTGCAAGATATACATTGCCCACATTTTTCACAGCTGTTTTATTAACTTCCAGTTTGGTTTAACAAAGCCACTTGTTTTACAAGTAGAGTAATATCTTCTAAATTAATAAAGTCATTTGTAACTGAGGGTGTTACTTTTTACCACTGAAAGCAAGTGAAAAGCTCTTGGAATAGATAACCAAGATAACCAGGCTTGTCTTATCCAGGTCCTCTCTCCCTTGCTCCCTTGTTTTGTTTTTCTCTCTCTCTTTTCCCCTTTTTTCTTTTTTCTCTCTTTCTCTCTTTTTTTTAATCTGCCCCTCGAAAGGTGAGATCATCCAACGTAGTTCAAAGAGGAGTTGATGTAAGTCAGTGTAATGTCTGCATCATCTTAACTATCACCTGCTTATACATAGTGTTGGAAGCTCTATTGTAGACTAGACAGAGTGGGCAATAGTGAAAAACAAAAACAAGCCCAAACCTCTTGCCTTCGCATGAGTACACAGAATCATAGAATCGTTATGGTTGGAAAAGACCTCTGAGATCATCAAGTCCAAGGATTGCTATGCAAACATGTGAACTGGTCTCCCCAGAAACCATCACTAAACATTTTGCTCCCACAGTATCTGTTTTTGAGCAGTTTAACAATGTGATTATGCTATCTGTGAAGAGTCACCTACCTGCCTTTATTTTGTTTTCAAGTCTGCCTCTTGATGTTTTTATTCCATGCTCTCTAGTTCCTCTGCTGGGAGAGACAATCCCCAGTTCGTTTCCCTCAGCTCCCCTTAAAATATTACAGACTTCACTCAAAAAGAAAAAAATATTCTGTCAAATCTTATGCTTCCTTTCTTGAGATCCAGTGTCCTTTCTCTGGCCATCTCTCATGCATCAAATGACAAAAGAAGAATTTTTTGGGTCACCAGAAGTCCATCTGCCTGATCGGTAGTCAAGAGATGAGCATGATGTCTTTCAGCACCTTCATTTCTGGCAAATCATGGGAAGGCAGGTCAAAGGCTGGTAGCATCCACCCACTTTTTATCAGAGCCAACCCTTCCTAGGCAGAGACACACAACAGCAAACACTGCCAAACCCACTGCAGCTTTGAGATCATGTTAGGAAATGTGCCAGGACCAGGATGCGCCTGGGAGTCGTAGGTGGATATTGGCAAGAAGTTCAGTGCAAGGTACCCAGAAGGGCTGCTGGTAACAGGCAGTTTCTTATTCTCCCCTTGCTCTCATAGTGAAGCATTCATCAAGCAGTGTGTGCTTCATGCTTGGAGATGCAGACAAATGATTAACACCAGCACATGAACAAGGAGAGAATCCTTTTCTGTATCCAAGTTCTGTGGTGACTACACAGATTTGCTCCATTTGTTTCCCAAAGCTCTTCAGGATGTCTACATATTTTACAGCTAAGACCTGTGGATCTTTAATAGGTGACTGGTAGGGGCCCCAGTGTGCCAGTACAAAATTGGGATACAGCCCCTTTCACAAACTGCCAGCAGTGACTGCTCAGGCACCAGGCACCTCAGATTTGAATAGTGCTCAGCAGTAGTCATCTCTATTTCTGTGCTATTAAGGAGGAAAATGCATTAGAGCTCCTTCTAATGCATTAGGACTTGTATTAATTGACTTTGGAAATAACCCAAACCGCAACTTGTTGCAATCTGAGCTACTAAAATAGACAGGTCCTGAGAAAGTAGGAGATTTGACCAGAGCAGGCAAGTTTCAGGGGTACAAACTCAGCACTGAATAGTCTGTCTCTGTACTTGAAGAGCAAACTGTTAGTACAAGATATGAGCAGAGCAACTGTATTTAGAAACATGTTTCCAAGGAAACATTAGTTTCTTTGGAAGGCAACCCTGAGACATGAAATTTTGTGTGACTCTTGGGACAAATGTAAGTTTAAAGACTTTTTTTTCCTTTTTATAGCAAGTACATTCTGCTCCAGATTTATCTGTTTCAGACCTTTATGGTGAAACCTATTTTAATTATGCAGTCCAGTATTTCAGTGGATTTCATTAAGAAAAGGGCCTGTACTAGCTAGAAGTTAAATATCTGCCCACTACATAACGAAAAAGCCAATGATTCTTACAAGGAGATTCTTACAAAGCATGACTTTAAGAACAGGGCTAAGATGTAACTGGCCTTGTGGTGCAACTTTAGACAAGTCTGTTGATAGTAATTTGTTTGTAAAGTCAGTACAGTGGTAATTTTCATTAAAACCTTCAGTGAAACATTCACCACTAAAACTGAGGATTCCTTTATTAACCTTCTAGAAATCTAGAGAAAAAAATGGGACCAGCGAAATCAGACAAAGTTTCAATTCTTAATCAGTTGACAACTGCTTTACAAAACAAATTCCCTAGAGGACTGTTTGCTCTAATTTAATAGGGTAAATTATGTTCTTTATCAAGCAAGTTTCTGTTAAAATTACAAATATGTTGAACTTGTATTTCTTGTCATTTTTTAAATTATAATTTACTGATTCATAAACTTTTTTTTCTTATCTGTACATATCAGTGACAGAAATACGTCACTTGCCCTGTGATTGTTCTTCTAAGCTAGATTGTATCACTTTTTAATCTTTCATAGAAATTAGTGGTCTGAAAAAATGTGAGGAATTATTAATTAAGCTTTAAAATCCTATGTTCTATAAACAATGGACGCAGAAGTGAATAAAGTTGTTATTTTCCCAAAGTATGAGCCAAGAGTGGGATTTTAAAAGAGTCAGCATTTATCTCCCTTTTCTGTTTTCTAGCTCAGGTTGGAAAGGGCAGATGGAGTTTGTCTCCTGTGAGTCTGAGCTGCCCATGTAGCTTGCTGCTCCCCCCGTTAGTATCAAAGGGTATTTGTTTGCTTACACAGGTAAGACTAATGTGCACGAGCATAAAAGAGCTTTAAAATTACACCTTTTCAGACTGTTCAGGGTTGATGGAACACAGTAACTATTATTTATGTTAAAACTGACTGTGAATTTAATCTGCTTGATTTATCAGACAAATAAAAGCTAAATCCTGATGTCTGCCTTTAGTTGTGGAGTCTCTTCGGGACGCAGCGGTGCCCGGAGCACTGTGGGGTGAGAGGCGGTGGGAGACGAAGGCTCTCAGACCTGCTAAGAGCTGTGCTCCACACTGCTGTGCCGTAGCATCGTCTCAGTTACTCTCCTTGGCATTTTCTGGCAAGCTTTCCCAACTTAATTTCTGCTCATGCTTCTCATCTGGCGTAACTCTTTGTAAGCAGTTGCGTTACTGCCCTTGGTCCATATTGGCTTTCTTTGCTTTCCTTTATCACCTGTGCTCCTCCCTGATCTCCAGCTAGCAGGAAGAGTCCTCTCCAGAGGACCTGTGCCCCAGTCCCATATTTCCTACCTCCGCTGAGCAACCCCAGAACATGAAAATGAAGTGCACATAGTATTGGTATTGCTATTGCTGGCCATTTAAAAACAAAGAAAATGTGAAACAACTGGCCTGCTGGCCAGACACAGCTGCAGCCAATAGTGTGACCTGAGTGGCAGAAAAGCAACATAGAGCGAAGTTATTTTTCAATCAAGTTAGGCTTTGCTGTACTAATCCACTGAAATGGCAAAGGCTGTTTTCAGGAAACTTGTCACTTTATTAAATGAGAGTCAAAGCCAAAGGAAATCCACTTAAGAAAAAAGAGTTAAATAATATAAATCTGCAGCTGTGGAAATAAATTGAAACAGAGAAGCAATGTTTTCAAAGCCATTCTTGCAGCTAAATTGCAATCAGTATTAATTGTGAAAATAAACAAATAGAATCCATGAAGTCATGAAACATTTTACTTTCTTCTCTCTAATGAAATTACATGAAACAAAATTCCTACCCCAACTTATCTGGTGACTTGCTTTTAATTACAATGTTTGTGAGCAAGGAAAAAATGGTCTGTTGATGAATTTTGGTCAGTTGTAATTTTTTACTCCCTTTTTCCCAGTATTTTGGGAGTTAGTAGGTGAAAAGTACTGCAATCTTTATATTTTTCTGCACTGGGATCTGAATTCATACAATTGCAACAGAAACTTTTAGAAGATTGGGGTATTGTGTCAAGTGCTGTTAACAGGCCTTTCCTGGCTCCTAAAGATCGGAGCTTATGGAGCAGCAATCGTGATCCCTGCAAGCAATATAAGTGCATCACAGAAGTCTGCTTATGAATTGTTTACTGCATGTCCATCAGGGCCTGACTGTGTGGTTGTCACTGAAGTATCTAAGGCCTTTGCAATATTTCTGGATTTAATTTCAGGGTGCTTTTTAAGCATGAATGATTTCCCTGTTAAAGAAGAGATGAGAAGCAGAGAAATCATGGAAATTTGCCATGAATAGATGAAGGGAATCCTTCAAAACTATATTTGAGTCTTTTTTTCTCCATGTTCTACATATATATGTATATATATATTCTTAAATAGACTTCTTACTCTAGTATCTGTCATTTTCCTAGCAACATACAGTAGCAGACAGTGGTGCTGCTCATCATTGAGAGTCCTTATTTATTTTTAATGATGCCTCAATTTCCAGGTAGCATTATGTCCTTAAACACTTACTGTTTCTCTGTTGCTGTGCAAGAGGCTGCAATCAGGCAGTTGTGTTCCTGCTTTTTTTTTCCTTTATAAAGATTTTATTATGTTTTTCCTCCTGAGGGGAACTGACAGTATGACCATGTTTTAGTTATGATTACACCATCCCTTGGTCTGATGGGGCCGTAACCCCGTGTGAATGCTTTGATGCAGCTCATTGCCATGCACACTGGAGGCCTGTGGAGTCCTTGGCATGCTTAATAATATCTCTCCCTAACCCCCGAATGACCGACACCTGGGCTCTACAGACTCAGGCTTTCAAAACCCATGAGTCAGGCCTGAGGTTGCTGAAGTGTTTGGTTTGCCTCAGGTCATTTTGTACAGCTGTGAAGAATAGAAACAGTTCGTAAGAGTTAAGCTTCTCACCTTAAAACCTGCCTGTGAAAAACGAGCAGTTGATGAATACTGTGAGCAAGGCAGGGCACCGGCTGGTCGTGGGATCCCTTGCCATCTGCAAACACTTTTTAACTTAAAGCATCATGTGAAGAAATAATGGCTCAAATATAGTACTAATACGGCTCTTTGAGATTCAGAAATATATACTATTTTTTTACTGAATAAGAATTGGAAATAATCTGTGAATAAACAACTGTCATAGTACTAAAACAGCTCTTAAGCCTTAGGATGATTACTAGTATGGACATAGGCATGGCCTTAGTGAAGAAGATGTCTTGTGATCCTCTGTCTCCCTAAATTGGCTAGCCATGCTTGCATTAACTTACTGATTTCAATGCTGTTGATAAGACAGTATTGCTGATTTGCCCACTGCTGCCAGAGGCTGCACACAGGGCAGCTTTTGTAGTGTGGGTTTTTTTTTTTTTTTTGTATTTTACTGGATTATCCAGCAAAGTTGCTTATTCTTTAACAACTCACACACTCGGTCCTGTTATCAGTGGTGCCCCAGTGTCCCCTTCCACCACTACTCCCCCCATCTCACATCACAAGGAGAACCATGAAGGCAGAATAGTGATTTTTGTGTTGCACTCCAGTTCTTCTAAAATCTGCAAGCCTAAAGAAGGTGGATGCATTATACATTGCATATATCCAGCACATGCCAGCAGTCTTGTGTGCTGAAAGTGGCAGGTGTGCTCGTCACAGTGAAAAAAAGGCAGAACAGGAGCCCACTGATCAGAGCTTTTTGACTCCTACGGAAGTAGGAATGTTGTCAGTCTTCATGCTCTGCATTACTCCCATTGCACAACACCCATAGCTTGATGTGGCAAAGGGATTAAAAATGTGAGGAACACGCAGTAGTCAGATCGTGTCCTTGTGGCTCGAGGTGAGAGATGCAAGGCAGTGCGGTGCGAGGCTGAGCTGATCTGGTAGTTCAGCACATAATCACTCTTACGCCAAGGGTCTGTGTACACCGTAGGGCAGACCTGCTGCCAGAAAGCTGTTTGATGCCTTCCTGATGCTGGCCGAGCTGTTTGCTAAGCCTCTCCATGGCAGAGCTGATCTGTGCTGGTTACAGAGCACATGAACCCACCCTTGGCACCACGCAGCTCCGGCTGAAGTTCCTCTGAGCACAGGTTGCTGTGACTGAATGGTTCTTTCCCTTGATCTCTATAAAAGTTTTGGGAAGTGTTTGAGAGCAACCTGAAGCAGGAAAAAAATCACTTAATCATTTGTCATTAAAAAAAAAAAAACCCAGAAAACTCCATCAAACTGCTGCTGAAAACAGATCTTGCAACAGAAGCTCTCCCCCTTTTTTAATGTGTTTATTCCCCTTGTGCTACAGAGTGTGACATATATTTGAAGGTATACCTTTCTCTGGAGTGTCTTCTTAGCACTGTTTTTAGTATAAGCGGATACAGGAAATAAAATGGCATACTTTCCATTTTGAAGTCTATCTCTTTAATCCATCTCATCGGGAGGGAACGTTATGCATGGTGAGCACAGTTCAAAGCAATGGAATACATGTTCTTTCCATAAGCTGCTTTTCTTTTTTTCTTCTTTCTTTTCATTTTTCCTTTTCTTGTGTGTGTGTGTGTTTTCTTTTTTTAAGCTTGCCTCCTGGAAAAATGGCCTTGGGAATGCACTGCATGTATTAAAGAGAGAACTTGTATGATGAGTAGCTGTCCCTCTTCTAGTAAGGCCATTCTGGTTCCCTCTGCTTATTCCTTCCCAGTCCTCCATGAGTCTCAACATTTCACATTCATCACTGTGAAATCAAATCAGACCTGCTCTCAGGGCTGGCCATTCTGGGGTTGCCTGAATTTTGTCTTAATTAGAGAGAAAATGCTTGTCCCTGAAGTTGTCAGTGCGCCCACATTCCTGTCTGTAATGAGAGAGAAGGCTGTGCCATGTGCCTGAGAAGGAGAAAGCCTCATAAAGACGCTTGCTGGGTGGAAGATACCGCGCAAAAGCAGAGTGTGGCTATGCAGTAACAGGTTTTTGTTTGAAAGAAGCTTGTCTTGCTATGAGCAACACTGTATGTCAGAAATATCTGTCTCCTAAATCCTAAACGCTGTGTCTGAAAACGTCCATAAATAATATAAGCGCTTGCTTAGAACTTAATCCTGAATTATTTGTATGTTTGGTTTTCCTCCTCGGTGGACATTCCTTGTCCACCGAGGAGGAAAGTATGTTTTAAGGTTCCTGCCTCATTCTCATTTGAATTTTGGAAAAAAAGTTTCAATAAAATAAAAAAGTTGTACTAGAAATTACAACTAAACTGTTTAATGAGAGTCATAGGTATGACAGTGTTAGTATTGGAGATGCAAGCAGTGTCTACATTTCATGGTTTTGTGGCCTTTTGATGTCTTATCACCAGGAATGGTACTTTTTGGCTTTGGATTCTTAAAGCAACAGAACTACTCTACAAATTTCTTGTGTTCTTTTGTTCTCCGTCTGACAGCTTTGCTGAAACCTGGCTCCAGGTGCAGGACTTGAAATCAGGAGTTTTGCCTAGAGCTTCAGGCACTTGAGGGCTGCACTGACACATTCTGGGAAACTGCTAAAAAGAACTGGGCTCCAAAGCAGTAGAGCCGGCCTCCGTCCAAGCTCAGTCCACGGTGGTACTGTTTTGTCTGGCACCTGCTTAAACTCTGCCAGTGCTATTTCTGAGTGATCTTCACACATTATAGCCTGGTTTCAAAGTCTGCTGAAGGAAATGAAAGGCTGCTACTGACTCGAGTTTAAACACTGCTTCACGTAATCTCTTCCAGTCAGTGCGGCAGGAGTCTCCTGTTGTGCTTCATCTTACTTGTTTTATGGGGAAACCGACTGGCACTATCTATAATAGCAGGTAGGACTCCCAGCTCCGAGTGCCCTATGCTATCCAAAGCAGTGCTCACGAGTGTACGCAGGGCCCAGGCTTTCTGTTGCCGTGGTCCATGTCGCCCAGGTTATGGTCAGAGAGGAGCCTGTAGTTCTGAGTCTTCTGGAGGCAAGTTACAAGGTACTCGGCTGAGTAATCCCTGTTGGCACCCTCAGTCTGCCGCTGCTTCTTCTATGCGAGCCATCCTTTTCTTAGGAAAGGTGCAATTCTCTAGCCTCATGCTACCTAAAAGGTCTTTTAAGACAACTGGCAATTCTTTTCGAGTGGCCACTGGTCCCTTGTAGTTTCTTGCCTTCTATGATGCATCTGAAAATGCATCTATTTTATAGTTAAGCTTTTCGGCTCTTTTATTCTAAATCTGGGAGGTTACTCTCTGGCTTCACCCACTGCAAGTTGCTGAGTGGTGGCCGTTGTGCTCTGAGATGCAGCACATTACACTGCAGCTCCAGTCTCTTACTGTGAGGTTTTTTTTTCCCCTCTCCATTTCTCCAAGAATGATCTCCTACATTTTACTTCTGATCACATGTCTGGTCTACAACAGAGAAAGCAACTCCTTATTTCTCCAAAGCCACAGGATTTTGTTCTAGCTCATGTTACTCTCCATCGATCTCTTCAACCTTTGCTCTCAGAGCTGCATGTACTTCTGCATTTTTCTAATGCTCAATCGACCACTGTGTTCCTCACTCTGCTTCTGCTGTGCTGCTTAGTGGCTTTGATAAAGACATTAAAGGGAGGAAGAAGTGGAGGAAATGCAAACCCTGCTATAATTACATAGTTCTTTCACTGGGGAGATCAGTCTGGGCTGTAAGGCCACTGCCTTCTAGAGTGTAGGTTTTTGGTGTTCTGGGCAGGGGGTTAATTTTGGGACGGTTTCGATAGTGTTTTTGCACTACTCAACATCTATGATTGAGTTTTGCTTCTTCTTTTTTGCTACTCATTCCTTTCCGAGCACTGTAGTGTCCTATTCAGAAAGCTACCATCAGCATTTTTTTGGTCTGAATCATAAACCAGCTGGGTAGTGTCCCCAGATTGTTTGGGGAAAATGAGAAAAGCAGAAAAGAGAAATACAGAGGTCACTGGAGCAGCTCTGTGTCATGCCATGTCTGCAGTTGCCTTTCCCTACCTGGTTTTAGAAAATGAAACTACTGTCTTCTAAGTATATGTTTCCTACAGTTAAAGGCAAATGCCGAACAAGATTATATGTCTCTGGCAATTGTCTCACAAGCCCTTCTGTTCCATCTTGCTGGACTTTGAAGGTACTGGTTATTAATTGTAGGAATTCAAATTTTGCTTTCCAGACCAGCTACTGTACTGCACTTCATGGAGCTGCTCTGGATGTCTGTTTGAAATTGGCAGCATTGCCAGCCTCCCGTGCCTGTGTTCTCTTCCTCTGCTCACAAATTCAGTTACAGGGTTTTTAAATGCATAAAAGTGCAACCAACTAATCACCAGCCTGTTAGCATTAACAGACAAATATAGGAAGGAGTGGGAATCTGGGCACACATTGGCTCTCCTCTGTCTCTGAATATCAAGAAATATCCCTGACACACTGTGTGGATTTCTTTTTTTTTTTTTTTTCCCTCAAATTATTCAGGCTTTAGCACTGCTGTCAGAATTGATGTAAAGCAGACTATCTTGTTGCATTTCAGCTTAATGTCTCAACAAAACAATTCAGCCAGAAGAATTTTTTCTTCTTCCATAAACAATAAGGAATATTTCACAGTCTAGATGTTCTAGGTTTATCACAACAAGTAGATAATTTTTGATTCTGTGAGTCTATTTGGTAAAATGGAGATGGAGCCGGACAGGACTTCGGTTGTGACTTAGAGCCTTTATGTGGTCGAGGTAAGATGCCTTCTGGAAACTGTTCTTCATTCCTTGTCTTAGATGCTACAAGGTGAACACAGAGATCTTCAGTTAGGAATGGTATATACATATGAATAAAATTGATTCAAATATTGGTATAAGTACCAGCATTCCTTATGTTAGTGAAAGGGAAACCGCTGTTTTAGTGTTGGTAAAATCATGTTTGTGTGAAGTTGGTGCAACTAGCAACAAGCCAAGTTGTTTCTGGCTGAATGCAGTGATTACAACACAAATGCTCCTGATTTCTCTTGGAGCAAGTGAAGAAAATCAGACCCGATATACTCAATTAGGTAAGAAAGTTTCAAAAAGCGGCTGAAGTTAAGCCTTTACCTCTGAAGCAGAGTTTAGCTTCAGCTCTAACCTGAGTGTTGGACATTCAGTCCACCACACATCTTGGGACCCGAAGAAACATCAGTTACTCCAGGAGATGAGCCATTTGTAAAAAAACAATATTCATACAGCAGAAAAAACTACAGCACAGTGAACCCTAGGCCAGAGGAAACTCTTGAATCAAATCTTTCTAAATGTGCAATGCTCCCATATGGCCATTGCTAGTAACAGCAGATCTTGTCTGTCTTCATGTACAAAAGGACCTCCTCACACAGCATGTAACGTGCCACAACAAAAGGTGGTGGCACAACCAGAAAAGTCCTATGCAGGATCAACACTTAAATCGCTTGTTAGATTAACATTTGCAAAGCTATTGAATTTAATCTAATTACTGCCCTGCTGGGTCCAGTCACATTCTCAGGAAACGTTGCTGTCTGTTTAATTCAAAGTGTTTAGAACAGAATTCCATCTCTTTTTTGGCAAATGTCAAGTTCTGTTTAATGAGAACCTTTCCTGTTATGTAAATGAGAAGATTTTTTAATCTGTGCAATAACGCTTTACATGCTTATAAAAAGTCATCAGAACAGAGATGTTTACATTGTGCTTGAAGGGTACGAGGAGGGAAATCTTTACCATCTGCCACTACCAAATTACTTTTCATGGAGGAAAATAAATCCCTCTCTCTGTAAGCTATTTTGGTCATCACTAATAGTCATATTTTATATGGGATTTTTTTTCCAGAGCATAGTAGAATTTACAAGTAAATTCATCCCTGTAACGCTGTGGTAAAAAGAACATCTGTCTCCGACATTGTGAGGCTTGAAGTACTAAGAGTTTTTTAAAACTCATGTTCAAAATCTAGTATTTGGTCACTGTGTGTAATCCTACCACATGAGATATACCAATTGCAGCAGTAAATATTTTGCTGTAACCAGAAATTGAACTCTAAAAGAAGCCTGTTTAACTGCAGCTAATGAAAATCTAATGGCAGAGATCCGGTCATGTTTGTATTCTGCGGTGCCAACCTGAGTTCCAAAGAATGTTGAACGAGTGCAACTCTGACTCTGCAACTCTGATGGAACAGAAAGGCCTCAAGCTTTCAACACCTGCCATAGAAATTTAATAAGGACCCTAATAAATGAGTCAGTTTCAACAAACAATTAACTTAACAACTTCATCTGGAAGGCTTAGAGGCCCTGTTTCATAGGAGGTAACTTGAGAGCAGTCTCTATGTTATGTAGTGCAGTTAATGTTTCCTTTAGAAAAACAGAGTTTATAAGATTTAATATTTCATGTGCTCCAAATTACATTAAATTGGCATATGGTACACAACAATGTCTCTAACCCCTATGTAGATCAGAAAGAAAATTTATATTAATCCTTTAAGCTGTTTGGGGGTTTCTTAAGCACAAGGAAAATACACAATTCCTAGGAATTCAAGAGCTTATAAAACGACATTTGTGGGCTATTTGGATGAAATTATTCTTTATGCTTTGATTATACCATTAAAATTCACACTCCTACAAATATGAAGCTTTTCTCATTAAGTACTGAGTGCCTACCAAGTAGTATAGCTGGACTCCATCATATAGAAGTGAGGCACGTGTTTTCCTACACGTTGTTTCATGTCATACTATCCGCTATTTTTTTCAGCAATTTACAAAAATATATGTTAGAAATTAATTCCCTGAGTGTTCACAGGTAAACGTGTTTGATGCAATTCTGTGTTCAAATGAATCAGTTATAGATAGAAAAGTAATTGAGCTTCTGTGTGTCCTACTTCACACATTTCTTCTTAAACTTTCCATTTTGCCATGAGTTGCTTTCTCCCGCCGCAACCTTCCTTTCTCTGTCGTGTTTTCTCACCTTTTATTACTCTTCCAATGTAGAATTTTTTATTTCTTTTAGGTCTCCTGTCTTGTGTCTGACCTTGTCCTTCTGCCTTTTGCATGTGACCTTTGTCCCCATGCAATGAATTTGAACACTAAAAGCTCTCCTGTCTAAAAAATACAAGGATCTCTGCTTCTTTATAGATCTGATGATTTGCTGTTATCTAGCATCAACATCCTACATCTAATGTTACTGGTAAATAAAGTCTTGGTCCTTATTTGTCCAGATGACATGTGCAATTACTTGCATAGACCAAAATGGTAGAATAGCTTACTAGGGTTCATGTCTACCAGCTGCTTTGTATATAGAAGCTTTTTTAGGTGCAGAACTGAATCAGAAATCGCCTTTTTGGCTGGCTTGACAGTAATGCAACTTGACCAATTCAGCAATTCAACGTGACCAATTCAAGTAATTCATCAGTGCCATCAGTCCGTGCCTTTGTATGTACCGAATTAAAACAAAAACTATGGCAATTTGCAGCTAACAATATTGCTGATAGCCTCATTATTATGCTTAAAGAAGAAAAAAAGGAGCTTTCATATCTGGAAACACTCTCTGCAGTGTTTGAGACATTGTAGGACAAGGAGGTTTGGAACATTGTGGGCAGCATAAGTGCAATTTTAGATAAAATTGATTTTTGAAGATGTCAGTCTGACTTCCTTCATGAATTTACAGAGAAAATAATATTCAAAGTTGATACATTGATAAACTAGTAATCATAAATACCTATGCTGAGTCACAGGCTAGGTACACCATAAAGCCCAATTTAAAATGTAGTTCTCATTCTATTAGTGACCTTGAGTTTGAGTGGTTCAAAATGAGCCTGCTGTTCGTTAGAGACTGGCTGATTGCTTGGCAGGCGAGTTGAGTTTTTGGGGTGAGGAAGGAGGAAGCAGGGGAATTCACATTCCATTTCCCAGGATGCTGGGTGTCTGAACCACGTGTTCCATTTTGGAGTTGTGCTAGCCAATGAAGTGTTTAAATATGATCTATTTGCCCATATTTTTGTTGTTGTGGTTTAATGAGAAGTGCTGATTTCTCCTGATCTAAGACCTTGACAGATACCTGGATTCTTGATCTCCAGAGCCATAAAGCATATGAGCTGGTTCTGTGGTGGCCAGCGGTTACTGGTACAGTGGATGTAATACGATTCTCCTGGCAAGTACTTCCTTCTGAAGCCAAGGGCAGGCAAAGGACCCCCTTTCGCAGTTAGGTGGCCAACACCACCATTTCCCTCTTGAAAACTTGCCTAATGTTAATAACATAAATATCTTATATAGAGGTTATAACATAGAAACTATGAATTGACTTTTGTTCATGCTATAAAACTAATAGTTAAGGAAATGTCTTGAAGGGAAGTTGTAAGTTAATCTAAAAGCTAGCTTACTTATCCTGGTATGAAGGTTTTAGCTTCATCTGCTAATGATATCGTGGCTGAAATGCTAATAGCCATGGAGGCAAATTTACATGACCTTTTCCTTTGCTTTAGAAGTGATCTCTGTGCATGCAAATGGAGCAGTTTTCTGAAGCTATGTAATTATATGCAGACAACTGCTCCACTCAGATCACTTTCCACTTTCCATAGCTCCTCAGTATGCCCAGCCCCATGGTGGTGTGTCTCGCAGGATTATTCATAACCGGTTCTACAATAGAAGAATAAACACAATTTAAAAGCAAATCAATATTTGCCATCCTCACTTTGTTGTTGAATGTAGAGGCTGTGGCTTCTTGTACTATTGCAACAAAAATGACCTTTGAGGAGAGATGTGAAAGAGGAAGAAGTGATATAGAAGTGAAGGCCTGAGCAATTTCTAGGCTGGTAGGGAAGGAAATAGTGCCATAAAGGGAATGAGCTGAACTTACTTTTAGTGTTTCATATAAGCTTAGCCTTGAATTTAGACCTCCTAGTGGTCTTTGAACTAGCTTGGTTTTATTCTGTGACAAATCACAGTCCATTGCCAGATGGTTTGACAAACCCAAATATATATCTTCGTGACTCCTTATTTGCAAACTGGCTTGGGTGCACATATTGTGCCTGAACCCAGTTCTGCCATCCTCCAGGATACAGCAGTAGGGCACAGATGTGCACAGGCTACAGGAGGCTCATCAGCCTGCCAGAACACCTTCCCTTCTTCCCTGGTAGGGTTGTCTTGCAGCATCCTAAACGACAGCATCCAATGGCTGTGCTGTGCCCATGCTCTTTGATACAGGTACCAGGGCCTTGCAGCAGCAGAGACCATGTTGCACTTGAGATCATTGGGACAGTAGGCCCAGCTGCTCTGTGGTGGTCAAAATTTCTCTTTGTGATTTTAATTGTCTCTTATGTCAAGGGCTGAGCTGAGCTTAACCAAAATGGCAATTTCTAACTTTTTACTACTTTCTTGCATTACATCTTTGAATTCAAGCCTCACAGCAGGCACCCTTCTTTTCCAGCATAATGCACTGGATTTGTCTGCAGACCTGCCATATGGTGTGTGTAATTATTATTTTATAATGGTGTTATTGCTCTCTAGCTGCCCAAACTCAGTGCAGTTTCAGCTAGCTGTATACAACAGGGTAGGAACTTTGGACTTGAATGATTTGCTGCACTTTTACACAATAGTAGGTGCAAAAGAGAAAAAAAGATTCCATTTAATTTATAGAAACTATATAAAGTTTATAGAGTCTCTACAAACCTCACAAATGAAAATGTTGTGGAGAAGAGAGGCTGTACCGAAACTGGGAGGTCTACAAAGCTAGCGAAGAATAACAGTTAAAGGTACACATCAATAAATACCTGTGCTGCACTTTTCCCATTAACTCCAGTCAAGCATATGGACTGCATTAGGAGTTTGTCAGCCTTAGGGATTTTTATAAACACATTTCCTCTCCCTTTCTCCTCCCCATCCAGTTACTATTGCTTTAGTCTATTACAGAATCACATAGTGTCTGCTCTAGGTCGTTGTTCTTACCTACAAGAGTTTGTTTGCTGTAGAAATATTTACTAAAGAGTGTCCGGAAGTTGTGTGCATATGCATGTGCTCTCCTGAGTGCTTCTGGGCTTTTTTTTTCGTGCATGAACATCCTGAAGCAGTAACACCAGCCTGGCTTGCCCACCCTTTCAGGCATTTGCATTGATCGTAGAATTTCTGCAGCAAAATTAAAAGTCAGTATGTGCTCTGGTTTGTGGGTAATCTGTTAATAAACACAGTTCTCTCTCACATCCTTACTTACCCTGAAATTTAAGATTGCCAAGGGGACTGGTGAAAAATAGACCCTCACTGAATCCAATCCTCTGTTGAAATTAGAAAATATTTTTCCTCACTTCCTTGTACGCCTCTGTGTTTTCCCTTTGGTTTTGGTCAATATTGAAAATTTGTATAGCCAACCCATTTTCCAAGACCTCTTGTCTTCCCTGCAACACCACAGTGCCCATCCAAGCAAGAGGTAGCATGATAAGGAGGCAGCCCCTTGTTCCTCTCATAGTTCTTGCTTCTGCTGTGCCTTCTCCTTTGCATGTATATTTAAACAAAAAGCAGTGTATCTAGGAGTAGATCTGGCTTAACATTAACTTCCACCCACCCTCAAAGTTAATTTTAAAAGCTCCGTCGCTGAAGTTACGCCCTTCGCTCTACCCGGAGCCCTTGTGCTGGGCGCTGGGCGTGCGCGGGAGCGTGGAAACCACTTCTGGGGCCGGCTGCTGAAGGGAGAAAAGCCCTCGAAAGACGTGACATGGCTCTTAGTTTATTGTATTTTGAGATTTGTAGGCAGTAAATGCTGCGGTTATTTTACTGATGTTTTGCAGCTCTAATGTAATTTACAATTTCATTTGTGGAGAGCTGTTTCAAATCTGTGCACATTCTTCTAAAATATTTTAAAAGAAAAGCCAACAGCAATAATTAGTTTGGCGTTGTCTGTGTTTTCTAAAGCACTTAAAGGGTAATGACTTTTTTTTTTTATTCAATCTTACATAAAATCGGGTTTTACAGGAATAAGGGGGCTTAAAAGGTCTGAATGGCTGTCAATGACAGATGTAATTCATGCTGAAAGCTCTATTCCAATACATCAAAATAAGGAAAACAATTATATATATGATTAGAGGCTGCTGACTCTTGAGTTAAAATGATCAAAAAGGACAATATTAAAATTTGATTTACGGAAGCTACTACTTAGCCTATAATTAGCCTGACCAATAAAAACAAGTCAGACTTTTACAGAATGTCATTTCCCAGTAGATAGGTTAGCTATTTTCTTATGACTGAAGAAACACAAAATGGTTTTAAAATATATTCGATATGTTCTTTGAGTAAATTGAAATGCAGCATATAACTAGTTTTAATGTTTTTTGTTCATAAATTGCCAGATTTCTCTAATTCAAGCGAAATTTGAGAACCACTTGAGAATAATTGTCTCTAAAATGAAATATTACTTCTTGAGTCTGCTTCATTTATATTAAATGTATGTGTTACTCTTTTATATTAGAAAATAAATGAAAGTTGGTCAGAAATATGATTCTTGCACTTTTGCTCTAGTTCACTGTGGAAATGGATTCAGGAAATGGCACATGTGATTAAAAACTCTTCAGCTGGCACAAGAGTTATTTGTACAGCACCTAGCATACTGCACTTTTGGCAAGGAACAAGTGCTCCTTGTCTAGTTGCAGTATAAATAAAATGATTCTTTGATGTAGAGACTGGGCATTTTCATTTTAAATGACTAGTTAGAAGATGGGGAAGGTTTGAGGAAGCTTTTCCATTCAGAGGCAAGAAGACAAGATTGTCATGTTCACTAATGTGCTCTTGTTTCACGGTGTGTGCGAGTAAGTGCGATGGAATCCACAGGAGCCCAGTTTCCATGAGGGTGGCAGGGCAGTAGTCCTATAAATGGACATACAAGGGTCAAGCTGCCTGCTCAGAGTCTAACAGCACTGCAGAGCTGTGCACACATAAACGTTCACCTTTAACTGCTATACCGACTGCAAACCTAAGAGATTTTTTTCAACTTACTTTAAAATGTAGCTGCAACTGGACAGATTACGTCTGGGCAATGAATCAGAACAAAAGACCATGGCTCAACCGTCTGTCTCCTTATCTAGGTGGACTACATTTGCTTTATTCATAGGGCTCTCATGAATCCTGTTTTTTGTGCATGAGTTTTTGAAAATTTTCTGTAAGTTTCATCTCTCCTGGAAACTTAAGTGCAGTGTTTTTGTCTCCTATTTCTAGTGGAACGGGAAAATGTACAGAAGAGGACCTTTACCAGATGGATAAACTTACATTTGGGGAAGGTAAGATTGATAAATGGTCTTTATTGTCAGGTACAAGGACACAGCACTAGACAGACTATGGTTAACTCCTTTAAAAATTAATGTAGTTGGAATTTGGAATCAAAGTTGATGAGTATGCATATGTTGAGGTTTGGAGGGGAAGAGGGGGAAGCTGAAAGCAGGTTTCTGGGTAATGAAAAATGTTTTTAAGGTGCAATGAACGTGTGACTGGTTTTAGTTCATCTCACATACACGTACATACCTATCCGCTATGGGTGTTAACACGAGGCTAGAGAATTTACTCACAAAAGATCCAATGTGGTTCAGGTTGTTCTGAGGTGATGATGACTGTTATTTGCTTGCTGGACTGGAAGTTCCAGTGTTAAAACCATCACACCAAAGATGTATAGTTCTTCAGACTGTGGCTCAGTCCCAAATCTCCAGATGGGCAAAAATAATTGTAGTGAATCTTATGTGATTAATCTTAACATATCCAGCTGTGTTAGAGAACTAATTTTTATACTTTCCATCATGCTTTAAGACTATTTTTTTCTTAATCTCTTCTGTATTATACTATCATATGACTACTGAGCCTAATTGTCAATTCCTATTTACAGTAGGTAAATACTAATGCATGCAAATAGTTGGCCATCTAGAGAAGGGCTGTCCTGATGATGAGAATGAGAGGACTGCAGAAAAAAATTCTTAGTATTGCTGATGCAGTAGCATGGTTTACACAGGGTCAAGGCATGAGTCCAACATACAGAACTTAGTCCGTAGTTTGGGCTTCACAATGCCTTTAATATTTGTGGCTAAATTTCATGAAGTCCAAAACAGAACAAAGTTTGTCTAGCTCTTGTACTTCTTAAGTAATGATTGCATATGAGACATAGTAAATCAGAGGGCTTCTACAAGACAGGCACCACATATGCAGCTGTTTCAATCCACTATTCGGCAGTGTCTGTTGCTGAAGGAATGAAAGGATCCTCTTAAGTCTCGTTGGAAAATGAGAATAAGGCTACTTGGTAATGTTTTGACTAGCAATTGTTCCCAAAGGTCTGTGAGAATTAAGAAGGTGTTATGTGATTCCTTCATGAATCAGGCTCTAGAGTTTAAAACTAACTGCAGTTTTGAAAGCTGTTGAAAAGGGTTTTCAAATGTATGACTGTGAAAAAGGCCTTTAATTTACAAAAGGAATTAGATCATGAAAAAGACCATAGAATGCTGCTAATTCCACCAAGGCAAGTAAGTGAAGTCCTAGAGACCTTATGGGCATGTGAACTATTTTCTCTGGGGTGCATATATATATGTATATATATACACATATATCTGATGCAACACAGAAAAATGCTTTTTTGAAGAAAGGGTAAAAATCTGCTGATAATATTACTGTGTTTTCTGAAATTGTTGGAGTAAATGCATCCAAGTAAATAATGAGAACATTGCTAAAGCTCTTTCTTATCACAGAAGATTTCTTACACCCACTGAGCAAATTGGCTTCTGTTTTTATCCTTAAAGATACTCTTCTTATGCAGATGCTCCTTTCTTGTAAAGGCAGAAGTGAAGTCTTCTTCTTGTACTTCTTCAAGAACATTTAGTGGTGCGGTATGTCCCCTTTGGGAACAGATCATTCCATCTGGACCTTCTTTTGAGCGGAGAAGGTTTTGCTGGTTGTGCCAGAAGTTGTGCTTGTCAAACAATGGTGCATTGCCCAACTACAGATAAAAAGGTCTTTGCTCTTTAGAGAGACAGGAGTAAGTGACACCTGAACTGAAAGTGGTTCCTTGCGTGTGAGACTAACTTGGCTGTGCGTCTTGCAGTGAGCACATCAGACCCATCTGTGAAGTGAGGAGATGGTTTCATTTGGAGGAGTTTGCAGAGAATAGACAGCAAAAATGTCACAAGTTGCCACTTAAAGTACTTCAAAAATACCCGGAAACAGAGTGGAACCACCATAAACTTTACAGAGGAAACAGAATATTATGGGCAGCTTGATCTGACTCTTGTTTCTTTCCACATAAAGTGGGATTCATGTCTGCTAGAGCTGTCTTTGAGGGATCGGTATCCAACCCTTGGGTGCTCAGCAGCTAGGCAGGGTCCTTTGGATGAGATTCTGTAATGTGAAGTCTGGAATAGCTCCCTCTCTCATCTCAGTTATGTGTGTACTCATAGCTCAGTTTCAGCTTAGTCATGACAAAATTGCTACTGATATGAAGAAAAGTGGACCCTTTCTTCCTGCAGCTTGACATTCAGGTATCCATCTTGTGAAATTCTCCTTACTCCCTGAAGTAATGGTGGCTTACTATTTTAATGGCCATGTGATTTTTCTTCACAGTGCACACCTCCTCTGAAAGTGAGAGATTTATTTATTGATATACAAGATGGCAAAATCTTGATGGCTTTACTGGAAGTCCTGTCAGGACAAAAGCTGGTACGTATATAAGGGGAAACATGCCTCAGTATGGAGCTCGGTGGGTTACAAGTAACGACATATGGGCATTCAAGGAATAAAGGATAAATGCTGTAGTCTCATGTCCTGAGCTGCAACTTAGATCTCCAAGGAAATATACAGCAAGAATGTGAAAACAGTGTGTGATCTTTATAAATGTTTCTTCCCCTTCTGTTTTTTTAAGCTTAACTTATTAATGTTCATATACTTCACAGGCAGATCACGCAAGTCACTTAACCAAGGAAGAATAAATTTCCTAGGTTTAGTTGTATTATCTTTTCAATCCATAAATTGTATGTCTGAGATAATTACAACACATAATAGGTTTACTGATGCTTGGTGATTTTGTTTTGTGCGGTTGTTAGTTCTGGTATATTGGCTCATATTTCTCTGATCTTACTGGCATGATCTAAATTGGAAAAGCACAGTTGTACACATCAGAATTTTTTTTCTCCATCTTTCCCTGTAAAAGTTGTATAAAATTCTACAGGCCAGAAATGGAAACATTTGGTCCAAGTATAAGCAACCATTTACAATTGACTTAGACGTTTTCTTTCTGCTTTAACTTTGTTGGCCAATACTCTATTATGTGTGGGTATCACACTTCTTTCGGGGTGAGAGATCTGTTCTGCAGTGCTCACCTGCAGATACACTTCTAAATAGCTGGTGATGCTGCACAGTGACTGACCCATCTGCATACTGCAACTTGAATACCCCCTGCATGTGGTCATGCATTCAGATCCACACTTTTTTTTTTGATATTAATGTAGTCAGGGGAAGCTGAGGCAGAGGCACCATCTCCATGTACATTCACGCCGACTGGCACTGGGAGCCGGGCTGGAGGGGAACTAGAAGGGGAGACATATCATGGCAAACCCAAGTCTATGAACTGGACAGTCAAGGAGGGCAAGGAAGGAGAGAAGGTCAGCGGGCTGAACTGTGTTCTTTAGGTGTTGCTGCACAGCTAGGAAAAAAACTGTGTGCCAAAGTGGAATTGCAGAGAGACAGGCATGCAACAATTCTGTCATCTCTGCCAAAGCAAAAGTTTCTGCCTCCCACTTTCCTGTATCTACAAAACTGCTCATGCTTCCTCATTAGGATCATTTAATTTAATTCAAGATAAAAGAAAATCTATTATTATAAATTTTCCACTAATCCTGTGACTGAGCATGGTTGGGGGGGTAATTACATGATTAATCAAGCTGGCAGATCCAAGAGAGTGATAGCATCTGAAGAGCAGGGAAATTGTTTGCTAACCCTGTTCTGTTGCAGCCAGGGCAGGTCGTATAGTTGTACTTTTATATAGACAGATTTTCTCGGCTTTTCTTTTGTCTCTGTGTTTGTAGATTTTTAAGCTTTATATGATGTAGTGAATAATTCTATTGTTTTTAAAAATAGTATTATCTTATTTTTTATAGATGCATGAATACAAATCTTCAACCCATCGAATTTTTCGTTTAAACAATATAGCCAAAGCACTTAAGTTTTTGGAGGACAGTAACGTGAGTATTTGCAAAGCCTTGTCTTAATTTTTTCTTTCAATATATTTTGCAAATATAATTAACTAGCCTAATGCACAGCATGTTCATAAAAGTACATGTATATAATATGTACTGTCTGAAGAAGCTATGACCTTCTTAACAGCAAGACTGAAAAACCACATAAAATGCACAAACACCTACAGAGTAGGAAAACAAGGATTTTATGTACAATTTATAATGCAAAAGTTCAATAGGATTAAAGGATGAGGAACCCAATATTAAAAGAAAATAAAAGAAATACAACTAATCTTTATTGAACTGAATCTCCATGTCATGACTTCAGTTACTTCAAAGGTAGATGACTTTCCTTCCTTTCATTAGAGATATTTTCAGTATTACAGATCACGGGTATATCTGGCAAACTGCTGCAGCAGATGAGCATGAGTCAAAGGCAAGAGAAAATTAAATCTCAGAAAATGACATAAATGCCTAGTTTCTGGAATCAAAACCCTATAAGGATATAATTTTCCTTCTAGTCGGTGTGTCAGTACTGCAACATCACTGACTGAAGAGCACTTCCTAAAAAACTGACACAATTGTCGGTGACAAAGCAAGATCACAGCCCATAGCTTGAAATGATTCAGTTCTTATTGATTTCTTCTGCTGGAGCTTCCTTCTGAAGCATTAAGGATGTGTCCTGTGTCTTGAAGGGTCTCTGCTTTTAAAGAAAGATGAAAAGTAATGGTGTGAAGATAAATCTCAGCTATGTGACACAGCTCCCTTACATGGTATGCCCAGATCCTTCAGAATGCGAAAACTAATACTGGACTATGCCTATAAAGGACCACATATTCTTGCTATATGCACTTAAACCTCTCTTTTTATCTAGAATCTGAAATACAGTCTTACTTCTTCTCTTTCTTCACTGGGAAGTGACAGCATCTAATCATGGCTTTGCCAGCTGCTACTGAAATACACTCTTTAGTTCCCCTAGATGGTTTCTCAGGCATTTCTGTTAGTACTGATTTCTTGCTTGGGAATCCTCTCTTCAAGCTTGATTTCTGACTATTTATTCTACTGTCATATGAATTTTAGGGAGTACCTTGAGTTATAAGAAGAAATATGGTTCTAAATATGGAGTGGTTGGAAAGGGACTTGGCTAAAGCTCTGTAGATTTAAAAAATAAATGCATGACTTCCATTCACACTAAATTTCAGCTCAGGAAATAAGGACATCAGAAGATGTCTTGTCATTCAGTCAACATTACCACAGCAGCAGTCCACCCAGAAGCCATTGGCCTGGGACAGACCAAATTAATATGAAGTTAGGGCATGTCCTTTTAAATGATAGCACTGTTATGTTTACGAGTACACGAATCATCTCGTGACCTCTGCTCTATAGACAGGAATAAATAATATCAGTTAACAAAAAACAGCAGAAACTTTTGTTAGGTATGTGTCATACATAAAAAGAAAATTACAGCTTTTAGAACAAATAGTAGTCTTTTAAAGTTGCCTTTTGGAAAATCTACACGTAGGGACTGATCTGCCTGTGAAAGCATAGCTCTGAATATCTAGCTAGAGTTCTAGAGAAATAATTTATAAACTCTCAAATTTCTTAACAGTTTCCCAGTTGATGCTTTCCACCCAAATCCAATTAAGGCACATTGGCAGATGAGTTTTTATCCTCTCTGTTGATCAATACACACACAGCAGTCTTGGGTGTTATGAACCTATGCAGTTGCCAGGACCTTGTCAGGTCACAATCTGGAACCTCTTCACACATGAGCCAGCCAGGAGGAGCTTTCCCTGGACCAAATCAACCTTTTAACAACTACTTTTTAATAAGTTTCTTAGTTTCTAAATACAAAGCAACCAGTACCTCACAGGCTGTCTCTACTGACAGATTTAAGTAGCACTGAAAGAACAGAGTTGATACTGAGAACAACCTAATGCTAAATGTCATTTGCTCCCCACCTTGGACAAACTACTATTAAAAAGCAGTCTGAATTAAAGGTTTCCTCTTTTGGAAAAGCTTTAATATTTCTATATTCCAAAATATATGAATTCCAAACTAGGAAAAAAAGCTGAACCTTGAAATGCTACAACTAGAGGTGTCTTTTTGATCAGGTTGAAAGTTGTTCTGCAAACCATTACATATTATTTTGCTCTTTTTTCTTTTTTTTTTCCTTTTTTTTCCCCTTTCTTTCCCTTTTCTTTTTTTCTTCTTTTTTCTGTTTGACCAAACCAGTGAGTGAAGGGTGGCAATGAAGTCAGTGTCGTGTTGGCAAAATGCCTCAGCTGCCAAGAGCTTCAGAGTTAGATATTAAACCACAGTGGGTGGAACCTGGCAATACGCACCTGTGTGGAACTGGGGCAGCAGGGTAGAGCCTGCCCCTGCTGCGAAGTGACTCATCATATACAGAATTTCTAAGTAATAGATAAGGGCTGTATACTGGACTCTAACTCAGTCCTGGTGTTATTTGTATTACTGACAACTTCCTTACTTCCTCCACTGTGACCTTCACTAAAAACAAGTATGTGTTGTCTAAGTGAGTAGCATTCTGGTGTGATCATGAGAAATGTGAGAAACTCTAGAAACTGCTTGGATTAGGCAAATCTATCCATTGCTAACTGATCTCATCAGAGCTCTGTGGCAAGCTGTGTAAAGTGAGATAAACAAGGAGAAAGGAGATGCGTAACGAAACAGACCTAGGCAGATCTTGTTAGGATTTTAATTTTTATGAGAAGTGACTTCAAGTCTTGTCCTCTTCTCCAGAGTTTATCTATATTCTGTCCAACCAGGCCAAATTTTGCAGTCTTCCTATACCTCAGGCTAGATGTAAATGGGAAGCATCTCTCTTCCTTCTATATTTTAAGAATTTTAAGAATAGGATCCACTGGAGCCATCTTGTCCCATGTTTGGAGAAAAGGCATTTCTGCTCTTGAGGATGCAGAACGAGGGTCACTCCTGTTACACGAGTCATACTACAGGCTTAAGATTAGAGTGATCAGTGAGCAGAATGGGCTGTGACCAGGCAAATTACCATTGCCACAAGCTTTTAGATTGACTGGTCTGTGGCAGAAGTATTCTGGACACATCCTGCAATCTCAGTACAGGCCAATAAATATTTTTGGTGTTTCTACTGTTTCATTAAACTATCTATCATCTCTTCTACAGGTAAAACTTGTTAGCATCGATGCAGCAGAAATAGCAGATGGAAATTCCTCTCTGGTACTTGGACTAATATGGAATATAATCTTGTTTTTTCAGGTAATTAAACTTGAATACTTCAATCATAGGTGATCTATCCCCGCTTGGATGCAGTCCTGTGCCACGTGCTCTAGGTGGCCCTGCATGTGCAGGGGGGGTTGGACTAGATGACCTCTAGAGGTCCCTTCCAACCTTAGGCATTCTATGATTCTATGATTCCATCTTCATAGATATCTGTCTTCACGGAACTGGTTAAATACTTTTAAAAGTCAATGAAAGTTCATTTTTCATCCTAAAGAACACCTTTAAACTTGCTAAACCTGAGTATTTCCTCCTAATCTACACTTTTATACCTGTGGCTATTTTCATTTTACTTCATTGGAATGATTTTGATGTAAATTGGAGGCAACTTAGGCCCTAATTGTTTTACTTTGACCAGAATTAGAGATTGAAATTGCTCATTTTTGCTTTCTCTTGTGACTTCCCAGCATTCTCCCCGAGATTCCCTGGATCTGAATCAAATTCTTGCATTTGGTTCCAGGTCACAGTTTGTTTTCAATGACCTTTCCTGTACTTGGTCCAATATTGGTCCAATATATTTGGTCCAAATTGTCAATGGGCAATTTCATTTAGCATCACTGATCTCTTGAGACTTACCCGATGTGTCAGAAATTTGCCACTGATGTAGAGGGACAAATAAAAGATCTTAAAGGGCCTGGAGTTTTGGAACTGATAAAACAGAATTAAATGTGAGATCTTCTTTAGCCCCAGACTCAGACTAAAACTGCTCTCAAGTTTACCTGTGTAAATTTGACCCAAATTCCTATGAACTGGGAGAGAGGCGTTGAGCTGCTCTTGTTAAAGAGTGTGAGGCTCTCATGCTCTTTTATTGTCTTGGGCTCGTTTTGCCAGTTTAGACTGGCATTAGGCTTAAAAACCAATCTCCACCTGCAAGCTGTGGCCGAGCATTGCAAATTACACAGTGCTGCACGGCAGCCATTTGGCCGGGACTCACCAGGAGAGATGGGCTGACTAAAATCAATCCTCTGGCAGTAAGGGGCATGGAGGACCTACAGGCAGCATAGTCAGTAAGTTAGATCAAATCTCAAGGCTGACCAAGGATAGAAGTGCTGTTGCAGGTCATGGTTTCTTGACTAAAAGTATTTTGCTCAGTGAGTTTCTTGAAGAGAAAGAGTGATTTCAGTTAAATTCACTTTCAGGGATGTGATTTTTTTGTTTTATATGAATTTGCTCAGTGTTATCTGATAATTTTGCCTATTTATGGCTCCTGGAGCTACCAGCTGGGCTGCAGCTGCTCCTGACTCTTAGGTCTGTGCAGTATAAACTGAAAGTTAGAGTGGCCAGGCCTGTAATTACCTCTTAAAATTCATTTATGACCCTTTTATCTTAAAAAGATGCAACATTGTCTGTAAACAAACATTCAGTTATCCATTTGCCCAGTATTTAATTGGCATGCTGCATGTTTCATCTTTTATTGCAGATTAAAGAACTCACGGGCAATCTCAACAGGAACTCGTCCTCTTCCAGCCTGTCGTCTGGGCCCAGTGGGCCGGAGTCAGACACGTCTCAGACGAGCACCCCGAATGTAGAGAGAAGCGTGTCTGTCACTGTGAAAGATCAGCGGAAAGCCATCCGAGCCCTTCTGACCTGGGTTCAGAGGAAAACCAGAAAGTAAGCTAGTGAATTGGCATAGAACCTTGTATTTTACCAGCAGACCTTTTGAAGCTGAAAGTATTTTCTTTGTCCTGACTAATGTATATTTTGCCATGAACTGTTTTTTTTCTTTTATTTTTAAACATTTGACATTTGCAGGCACAAGGTATTGCAGCTGGATATATGACCATGCACGTGCATCTAAAGAGACTGTCTGACCTTCAAGCTGTGTGTATGTTGCTGGCTTCATGATTTGAGTGTTAAATGTTAACTTGAGCTAATCTGCTTGGCAGTCCCTAAAACAAGATTGCTCTTACCTCTGTCCCTGACTTTTCTTCAATCTATTAGGTATTCTGTCTTAGTAAGAGGGTAGGTGTAAATAAAAGTTGAACTGAAAACAACAAAAAAAAATTGAAAGACTTTAAAAACTACCTTCTACTTTCAGCAGCAGAGCTGAGAGAACTGCTCTGTGCGCTCCAAAGTCCTTTGAAGGGCAAACTTCGTGTTTCAATCCCCGATTCTTCAAAATTTAAGAAGGGAAGGGATTGAATCTTTGTTCCCTATTCTGGGAGCACAGTATTTCATTCCGGGAACATTCCTTTGGTGAACACGACTATCTTTTCTCTAATAAGGAACACAGTCCTTCAGCCAAGGCATTTTGTGTCAGAGTGAAATGCACAGTTATTGTCAGGTTAAAGAACTTCCGCGTAAGATGTCCTTTAGTGGAAGAAGGGCATGAGTAATGCATGTATTTTACCTGTTACATGAAGGAATGATTTTACCTATTAAGCTAGAGGTTTTTAAAGACCATGGGCCAAACTTACCCAAGTGAGTTATCTGGATATATGGTATTTTGTCTCTTGATATATGTTCAAATTTGCTTGCAAACACAAATGCTCAGTGTGGAGTGTAAAAGATGCAAATCTACATCTCAAATATTAGTCCTGTGGGCACATCATTCTTGGGTTGCCTCTGGTGAAGCTGAGGTGCTTGTTATGCAGATAAATTTGTCCCACTGAGATTTACAGTTAATTGCTGCCAACGCAGACTGCTTATGAACCCACAATCTCATTCCCAAAATAAATCTGATAATGTCATTAATGGGAAGGTGGCACAAGGAAAGTGCCAGAGAAGCAAAGGCCATACACTTTTTTCAATCTTGTCTAATGGTACAAATGGAAAATAAGTAATAGGAGAAAAATTGATTTTGCAACTGTTGTATTGTAAACATAGTAACTTGATCATAATCCTTTTATCCAATGACCTATATGGAATTTTCTATTCTGGGGCTGTATTTCATTGCAAGTGTGGTAGTCTTTTTTTTCTTTCAAAACTCTGGGCACTTAACACATTTGTGGTTTGTACATGTACTGGCCCCGTTTTCATTTACATTTGCATAGCACCATTTTCCACTATAGAAGGCCAAGTACTCAAAAATGTGATTCATTTATGCTTGTGTTTTTAAATATTTAAGCATTGGCAGTTTTCCCAAGATGTGGCATTAAAATGCTGCCACACAATCAGGCATCATCATTTGGTTTTGCAGATGTGAAAGGTGGTTGCTGAGTACTGGAGGGCTTTGTTTTTACTGATCACTTCCTACAAGAAGGTTCATGTCAGACTGTGAATCCTTGTGTTTTATGAAAGTGCTTTTTACTTTTCAAAATTGAGCGTGAACTGGTGCAACTCAGCAACACTACCTGTAACTTTTAGGAGTCTTTGAAAATGGTGAGTGCTTATACTTTGCATTTTATAACAAAACTCTCATGTAAGCCATATGTACTTGCATTTAGATACGGTGTTGCAGTTCAGGACTTTGCCAGCAGCTGGAGGAGCGGCCTCGCTTTCCTAGCTGTCATAAAAGCGATAGACTCTACTTTGGTAGACATGAAGCAAGCACTGGAGAAGACCGCTCGGGAAAACCTGGAGGATGCTTTCAGCATAGCACAAAATAAGCTTGGTGTCCCTAGGCTGCTGGAGCCAGAAGGTAAAGGGCTTCATCAGCTTTATTGGGTAGCGTTCAGACTATAATCAACCCATGAACACTGCATTGTCATAGCTATCAAAAACCTTCCAGTGATTAGATTGCTGATGTGGGAAGGAAAGTAATGTGAGACGGAGAGGACTCTTTAGAGTGCCATCAGTGGTGAAAAGAATTCCATCTTTCTGGCTCTGTCAGAGAAAGATATGTGTCCGTAGCTGTTACTTCTCTGATCGTGAAGGCAGGATAAATGTCTGAAGGTCTGTCCCTCTGGAAGCCTGTTGTAGAGCGCTGCGGACTAAGGACTGTGTCTGTTTCCATAGATATAATGGTGGAATCACCCGATGAACAATCAATTGTGACGTACGTGGCGCAATTTCTGGAACACTTCCCCGAGCTGGAAGGGGTACGTGCTTACTCTTAGCTCATGTCATGTTTTTTCATCGGCTTGGGTGTACTTCGGAAAGTTAGATATTGTTGTATTCATCTTCTAGGTTTTCTTTCTAAACTGTTTAAAATAAACTATGTATTCTGCTTTAATTTTTCACATTTTTGTCAGATCCAGTCAAGTGGGCATTTAGTAGGGATTGCTGAACTGCTTTAGGGAACGCTATGCATTTAAAAATTTATATCCAGTCGTAACTTTAAGGGGTTAAGACTCTACTACTTTTCAGAGGTTAAGTAAGATATTATTACTTTGGCCTGTTAGGTTCAGAGTAAGACTGAAGTTTATCCCTTCATCTTCATCCCTTATCCTTTCATCACCCTTCATGGTGATTTGTTGGGCTATCTTCTCAAGTTTGAGGGCCAAAAAAGATCTGAATTTAGGAGATACTTGTTTCAGGCACAACATACCAGAGGTTGAATTTTGTCTGTACAGCAATCAGATACACTCATTGCAAGAAGTAAATTGAAGCTTGAAGGATGAGAACTTTAATGCAGACTTTATCAAAAATAAGGAGTCCTTTTTGAGGAGTAGGCCTCAACAGGGACTGGTAAAAACCCTCTGAGAAGATACACTTACTGAGGAATTAAACGATAAGAGATAGAAAACTGGAGGAAAAAAATGTAAAGTGTAAGGATTGGGGAAGAGATCTATGTAATATGAAAAAAGGAAAAACATTTTAGTTGCTGATTATACTTATAAACTTAATTCAAAATAATATCTTTTGGTTTGGATGGGTTATCAGTATTCAGTAGCTGGGTAATCCTTTGTGCTTGAATACATGCATATACATTATGGTTTATACATTAAAATTATTTCATCTCATTTGTTGACTGAAGGTTCCAGTTGGTGTAAGTTTTCTAGCAGGTAAAATTGGTGGTCGTTGTTAGAGTCATGGTGTTTAAAATTGTTCTAATAATTATTTAAGATTATTTTGGGAAGCATTAAGATTTGTTTGCCTTAAAACTTGTCGGCATTTTGCTGGACAAAGAAAAAGCCTACCTCTCTCTCTATATATGTATGTGTGTGTGACTGTGTGTATACTAATAATCTGAATAAGCAAACTAGTATGTTTCATATGTTTCATATATGTTGGGCTTGTTAGATTGATCTTACTCCCAAGGGTTGTGTCAAAAAAGCCAAGTCAGTTGTGAAGCATTCACGGGTGAAGCAGGGTGAGATGCATACATTAGCTGCTGAAGAGAAGGCTTGCCTGCATTCTGATGGAGTTGCACAAGTGCCTTCTTGATGTTGAGCTTTGTTCAACACACCTGACTTGCCAAATTGTTTTCCCTACTTTCAAAATCAGTGAGTCATTAATTGGTTATTCCCAAGGTAATGGGGTGATGGGCCAGTTTTATTCTTTCTGTAACATTTAAGAAATGTAAAATGTATGTAAAAGGTAGCAAGTATGATAAGTCTTTTAATGGTGTATCATTGCTTATAGGAAGACTTTACAGATCCTGACAAGGAGTTTCCAATTGAGTCTACCTATGTCCACATTAAAGATACACCTTCAGAACAGGAAGGCAAAATCTTGATTTTAAGTGAAAGAGAAGACAGCATGTATATGGTTAACCATGAAAGGAGTCATCCTGCTCCTCCAAAGGTTCATATTCATGATACCCCAGAGAGAATCCAGTCAGAAACTGTTCCTGAGAAATGTAATGGAAAAGCATTAGGTGATTCACCGGGAGCCTTTGAAGAGGAGCCTATGAGGCCCACCTCTCTGAAAATTACAGGATCTGTCAGTTTTGAATCCAACTCCTCCTGGGAAGTTCTTAGTGATAAATTGATCCCAGGTGAAGGAGGCATATATGATAATCCACTGAAACAGAATAATGACCTTTCTCCAGCTGTTCTGACAGATCAGAAAAATTCTGTAGACTCTTTTGAAGACTACTCTGAAGAACTAACTAGAGAGACCTCTACTGAATATGATACTGAAACTAAAAGCCTATCAGCCAATACTTCTTCTTTGAGTCCATCATCCTGGACTTCAGGTATACTTACAGATGACTCCATAAATAAAATAGAAGAGACCAAATCCCAAACTTCAGATCTTTTACCAGAAGATACCTCAAAACAAGAAGATACACATACATATGTTCTTCATCTTCTAAATCAGGAAAATACAAAACCTCAAGAAAATGAGCATACAAATCAATCACCTGTATTTGAGACAACAAAAACTAACCATTGTTTGTTGAATAACTCTAATCTCCAAAGCCAAGATCTATCTACAATGCATGAAACAGCTGTGGACTCTCCCGCAGATGTACCTGAAAGTCCAGAAGACCTGGATAGCTGTGATGAAGTTGAGTCTCCAGCTGAAGTGTTGCCCAGTTCTTCAAAAGTATCTGTAATACCCCATGATCTCTTTTACTATCCACATTATAATGTTCCCATATCAGCAGTTTTGGATGCTTACGTTGAGCCTCATCTTGGAGATTATGATATTGGAAATGAGAAGTCTGACTCAATAACAGATATTTTACATGAGAAGGGGATCCCAGCACAGAACTACAAGGAAGATGCTCCAGAGGAAGGATTAGGGAATAAGCTAGGTGACTCTGCATCAGAAATGAGTACTGAGAACACAGAGGAGGCAAAAATGGATGCTAACAGTCACATGAATTATTCCTATGATAAAGAGGCTTTACTAACAGGAAAAGAGGAAGAAGCTGAAAAAGACGGCCAAAAAGCCACCACCCCTCAAGATTCTACTATTTCCCAACGTCCTGAGGTACTTTCTTTTCTTAGTGGTAACATTTCTTGCATATATTTGGGCAATTAGCACCTGAACTCTTTGTTTTTCCTTTGCTATGTAAGCTCATTAGAGAAATTATGTAAAATACATTTAGTTTCTTGTTCCACAACATTGTTTGCCACAGCCCTCTACTGGAAGGAATGGGATTGCAGATACCTGATGAGACATTTATTAAAAGATTCAATTTACAGAGAATAAGCCCGAATAATACTGCAGAAATGTGTTTTTTTTTTCTGATGTTTTAAAAACAGTTTGAAGCTTCTGCATAATCCATAAGTCTAAAAGACGGGGCTGTTTTAATAATGCTCTGTAATGAAATGAACAGCAAGTAATATTGATATAGAAAGGATATAGATACAGATAAAGACAATGAATCTGAATCAGTAGATTTGCCCACAGAAATTTAAGCCAATCTGAGCAGGAAAGAGGAGGGTAAAGTTAAGGTTTGCCCAAGCTGAGGAGGAGGATGAGAAGGGGAGAATTTTGATAACTTTTCTGTGTATTGGATTTAGGCAGTGTGCTATTGCAGCTCTTCCTGCAGATTGTCATTTTGCATCTTGTCTTAAATGCCTTGCAGCTTAATAACTTTAGATAGATAGAATTTTTTAGGAATGAGTGCCCCTTTGAGAATTTGGATGTTACTCCAAATGTTGTTTGGGCGTTTGGTCTTAACGCTTACTGAAATAACCAAGTCAAATTCCAAGAACCACATCATTCACAACTTCTTATTTAAAAAGAATTGATGGTATATTATAGCTCAGTGTTATCCAAAATAATTTTCAAAAAATGATACTTTTTGCTGGAAGTATTCTTTGGCTTTTCATTTGCTTTCTTACTCTTCTTAATGAGACCTTCAATTTTATACTCTATGCATTTTACCAGCTGAACACCACTAAGTTACCAAAAGTGCTGGGGAATAAGTTTTGTTGTTGTCTAATGAAAAAATGTTTCTTAACTTAAACAGGCCAAAGAAGACCATCAAGATGATTTGTTAGAAGCTATGAAGACACCAGAAAAAAGTAGTAAAAGGAAGGAAAAAAGAAAAAATGTGATCAAAGATATACAGATTTCAAAAGTTGGAGCTACTACTCTATCACTAGATAAACTGGAAGAAATTGCTGATTGTCAGGAATTTACCAGGTATGACACATGAGCTTACCACTTTGAATGAGAGTCTATTCTTAAAAAGTATGCCCTAACCTGTGGGTATTTCTTGTTGCTTTCTTTTGGGAGCAGTCAGTTTGAAGTCATGGCTTCTACCTATGCTGCTCTCAAGCATGTCAAGCAGTTCAGTGGACTTGATATGACCTCGTTTTTTTGGTTTGTCAAAGAACAGAAAACCAACTGGAATCCCAGAGCATTTAGAACACACCTGTTCTAACTGTTTTCCCAAGAAACAATGTTTTTATGATGTAGATGAAATAATTAGCTAAGAAGTCCATGGATTATGAGTCCAATGAACTAGTTTATTTAATGATATTTTTGGCCTTTTTTTCTATCCGTGAAAAAGTAAATGAAACACTCAGCTCATTTGACTCTATTCCTTCTTACCTTTTAATTTATCTTTAGGCATGTGTGGGACATGAACTGTAATTTGTCGGTGCTTGTATATGAACCACTCTAATGGGTTTGAAAGAATCTGCCTACAAAAACTTGCAATCTCCTTCCCCAAACTTTCTTTGCCCTCAAATGCCTTTCAGTATTTTTAAATTAGGATTGGGTAAATTGGGATACACTCTTACTTAAGTGAATGAGAAGTAAATGATACCACAGGTGCAAAAACCCTATTGAATACTAGTTTTCAGAAAAGACTCAAATTTGGGTGTTCGGATTTTTGTGCTATGGGTGAGATATTTTGAGCTGCTGTTCATAGTGCTGATTAGTTCAAATCCATATTCAAATGCATGCAAGAATGCATATTTTTTTTTCATAACCTAAAAGTAACATATACAGTTGCAGTGTACAACATATACCATTGCAGAATTCAAAGCAAAACTTGGATTTACTAATTTGCAAACTTGGCTTTTACATGCATTTCAGAACTAGTTACAGTGATTCCAACATTTATCTCCGACAAAGGTTTTCTAATACTTCTGAGAAGGTAAGAATATGGAAATTTATCTTATTCTTAGTATTTCATTGTCCCTCTTTTAACTCCAAAAATTCAGATATTGTGTATATATAAATATAAGCTCTCTATATAGTCTCTATATAAGCTTTGTGATAACCTAGTAGTTCTACAATATTGAATAATTTTAGTGCCAAAACCAGGAATTAAAAATTTTATTGAATTACCTCAAATGTATGTAACCATCGCAAATATATAGTATAAATAAATATATTTTTGTAAGAACTTTATTGAATCTTGAATAAAGCTACAGAGGAGTAACCAATGTTACGATTAAATCTACTCTGCAACAACAGCTAAACACTGAAGTAGTTCAGTTGTAATGTGAAACCTCATCCTTAATGGCAGATGTATTTATTTCACACTGGTTTCTCGAGCATGTGCTATAAAACTGAGGTTTGGCTGCATTCTTTTTTTAATTTGAGGGAAGAGGCAGCACCAACAGTCAGGTCACACTGAACAAGGATAGGAGTATGTCTTTTACCTAGACAAAAATAAAATTTTAATCTTAGAGTTTAAGGAAGTATTGCCACTAATATTTAATGAAATTCAGATTTCACACAGGTGTTTTTGTCCTGCAATGCTTTCACTGCTACTAGAAATATATATGAACAAAGTAAATAAATAAAATAAATAAAAGCAGTTAAAAGCAACAAATTCCTGGGGTTTTTTTACAACACTTTTTTTTTCTTTTTTTCTGTATCAGACAGACATGGTAAATGTGAGAGTGGAAAATAGAAACACTACTTTCATTTCATTTGAGAACACTTTAAACATACACTGTATAGAATGCATGCACATCGTGTCTTTGTGAGACACTGAATTTTATCTTTTTCTAAAATACATTCCAGTGTGTTCTCATGTATTTGCATTTTTGTTTAAGGAAACCTCTGGTGAAAGTGAGCAGGAGATGACAGATGTGGATGAAAAGCTCCCAATCATCAGGTGAGCGATTTTTATGCAAGCAGTTGCATAAAATTGTAGAGAAATCTGTAACTTCTAGGTATTTCTAACAGTGCTACAAAGGGAGATGAAAATTAACTATAATGCTGGAGACTGGAATGGAAATCTTGTGTACTAGCATGAAGTCTTTATTTCTTATAGGCGTGAGATATGAAACTTGTTTTTGATAGATCTCATCTTGACTAAACAGACATTGTTTTTAGGCTTGGGCTGTCTAAGTAAGATTCCGGGCATTTTCCACCTGTGGTGAACATTTCAGACTAAGAAAGGAGTAGGATGAGTTGAAATACGAGGCCCTTTGCCAGTGCTGGCCAGGACAGTTTCCACCTGTTTCCAGGTGTGCAAGACTGTATGGCATGTCAGTGCTAGGAGTAGGTGATACTTCAGCGTACTTATGTTAGAGCACCCATGACTTTCTGCATTTTCTATATGTGGTCGACTTGCAGTTAGGGTACCTCCAGCTCAGATAAAAACGTTTGCATTTTACCATATACTAAACCTTGTGCTGTGATGGTGCTGAACCCAAAGCATGTATGCAGCTAGTTGCAGAAAACCCACAAAATCCTATCAAGGCTGAGTGTCCTAGTCTCAGTTATGATTCTGTTTTAAAAAATATATGAGTAGCTTTTGCAGTTATGTCTGTTTGCAGACTGCTGATATTGAACAAGTTTTGTCTAATGCTCAGTAATATAATCAGTATAAGATTTGAGTGAGCAGAATGTCCTAAGCCAGAAAAAGGACTTGCTAATGGGCCAATTTTCTCCAAAGGTAAAAATAATAATAAATAAATAAAATCCCAGAAGATGGTGCCTATGGCATTGTAAAATGAGTGAAATGAGTGTACCATCTTGCACCATTTAAAGTAAGACCTCTCCTTAACTTTGTGAGTGCTCTACTGAGTAGGGTAGGGTCTAGACAGTAGATAGAGTCTAGCCTAATAGATAGAGACTAGGTAGAATCTACAGGACTTTGCCTTTATGGACTGCAGTTGGAATTTTGGCACTGTCCTTCAAATCCCAACTGCTAGCTTGTTTCTGGAAGCCTGGGGCTTCTTCTATTTAACATTTTAGGTGTCTGACATGAGAAGCTATAAAAGTAGTTGATTTGGGGAAAGTAAGAGAATGCCTTCCCTCTGCAAGTCTAATCTCTCTCTACTGTCAAGTCAAATACTCAGGATTGTAAAACTGTAATGTAAGTGTTGCCCAAAGCTATGTTTATAGTTCTGAAAGTAAAAGGGTATCTTCCTGAGTGATGGGAATTGACTTATATCAAAAGAATTTACTATAATGTCATATAATTAAATACCCAAGTATTTGTCCAGTGTTTTCAAGAGGAGTAAGAGCTGTGTCTGTTGGCTCATGAAGAGACACACTGCAAAAGCTGGTGTGCACTTTATTGTCTTGCTTGGTCTCCAGCTGACTGGGTTGAAACAGTTCATTTACTTGGTGTCTTTTAGCTGGTCTTCTGCTCTTTACAGTGCAGTTAACAGTGGTTCTGTCCTGTCTGTTTTCAGGAAGAAAAAGGATTTGGAAGCAAGCGAGACTCCAGCACCGACTCTGCAGACTCTGAGCGCTGAACAACGAGAACTCTTCTACTTCATTGTTTTCCTCTGGGCACTGGTCTACTGCCTTTTACTTTTCCCACAGCTTGTTGGCAACAAAGCTTGATCTCTGTGAGGTGTGTGGAAAATAAAAGACGGTGGTCTGATTGTTTTGTGTATCTGCATATGAATATGTTCCTTCAGGTGAAGCACAGCTATAAATGTAGGACCTGGTATTTGTGGTTATTATCAGGCTCTCTCCTTTCCTCTACTGCTGTGTTATGATTGTGTCTAAGCACATTTTATATTATGACAACTTTGTAAATATATATAAAGAAAACTGATTTCGTAGATGCGATTTTGTACATTTGTGCCTTGCTTTATAATATGTTAAATAAAAATGGATAATTATCAGTAGAAATATGAACAGTTCAGAGCTCCAGTCTTCAAAAATGATTCTTCTGGCTTCATTTACCGATGCAGAGCCCTACAGCTGTGGTGATGGTTGCTTTATTTTACCTGCCTATGAATCTGGCCCACCAGAAAGGGCAGGTCTTGAAATGCTCTTTCACCATTTTCATAGATGTTTTTAATAGAGATGGAGTTACAGAATTAGTTTAACCTAAAGTACTGAATATAATTCAATCCAGTGGAGTAACAAAATCAGGTGGGGTTTTATTTAGGGAGAAGGGTTTGTTTTTTAAGGACTCAAATTCATTGTTGTCATGCAGCAACAAATTGGTGTACAGAAGTATGAAAAGCTTACATTCTAGCTGCTGCTTAGAAGATCAGAAGGGAATTCTTAACCCGGACTCTTCTGTAGGAATTACCAAAGAAATACATTTTCTGTATGTCCTGAGGGTGGCCATCTTCGAAAAGGTTCAAAAAGCTTAATAATTTTACCAGTAACAGATGTTGTTTTTTTTTTATTATTATTTTTTACAAAGGTACCTCCCCACTTCTGAGGCTGCATCTGCTTCCTTTTCCGTTTTTGTTTTTCCCGTATCAGATCATATGAAGATTTCTGTCTTTTGAAGATATGAAGAGTAACAGGCAACCTAATTTACTGAGGCAATGCTGAAGCACAACTGCATGGACAGATGTAAAACTCAATACAGAGAAATGCTGACAGTCCATATTTGCTCTAATACAACTGAAGAGACTTCTGTGGCTTTTCTGTAGACTCAGTTGTGTCACTTAGGAATCTTTTAATTTTTATTCAGATCAATGACCATTTAAGGATATTTTATTTAGAGTTTTGGGCAGAGTAGGAAAGAGATATCTCCGATTTCAGTTTGATAGCAATAACTTGTCCATGCAACTTCTAGTGAAGTCACTATTGTCATCAGCACATTTTTAGTTTCATAGTATACTTTATGAAACTATGTCAAGTTGCTGGTTCCACTTGAAAATTTAGAAGTTTAAAATCAATGTCCTTTGTAAAAGAAATGCTTTGACAAAAATATATCAGGGAAGCATTAAGGCTAGAGCTTTTTCTCATGATGAATAGATCTTAATACAGAATGCTTAGAGCTTCCCCCTGAAATCCAGTGACTACTATGCGGAAGCATGGCAGCTCTTTAGTGGCAGCAAGCAGCAATGCACATTAGTTTAAGGCAGAGTTCCATTCTTCATAGGCTCCTTTGGTCGTGACAACTTATTTTCTGAGTCCTTGAGTTCTTCCAAGTCTCTTAGGCTTTAAGAGGAATTATCTGGAGTTGGATTACAGTGTCTTCATAGAACATGAAAGCTATCAAAGTTAAACCCAGTAAAAGAAGCTCTCTTCTGTTTTCTTTCCTTTCTCCTGAGAATATTAATCCTAATGCAGAGGTCTTTGGATGTCTCATCTAAACAAACAACTAATGACCACCTGGAGTAGAAAAGTGAGAGGAAATGATTGATGCTGGTATTTTCATTACACAATATTTTCTCCCAGCAAAGAAGAAGCCCAGGCTTTTCTTTCTGCCTTCCCATTGATGAACAGTGACGGAAGCAGTGAAATGAGCAGTTTAAATGTCAAACAGCCTGCAGCGATTGCCTTGATCATCTCTCCTAATGTGTAAACTGAATTGTACTTTCAGGTTTATCCCATGAAGAGATGGAGATTTTCCTCCGTGCAAAATAGATGAAAGTATTTCTTCATAAGGCCATACTTGCATTTGCCTGCTTGCGTTTTTTTCTTGTCTTTGCTGTGATCAGTGTACCTTGCTCAGCTATGCCATAGATAAGAGTGTCTGGACTAAAGCAGTAAGAGTCTTTATCCCGATATAGTCAGCTGTGGATGAAAAGATGCTGTACTCCGTAGCAGTTTGGGCATTACATGGAACTACACACACAACACGTGCATAAGTGTCAGCTCCCCCTCTTAACAATATGGGTGCTTTGCATTGTACAGCTGCATCTATTCAAATGAGCCCTTCTTCCACCATGCAAAGTCCCAGTCCCTCATTCCAAGTGTCCAATTCTGAAAGCATTGCTTGTTACTGTGCCTGGGCTTTAAAAGACAAGTTGTGAAACGTTCACTGTGGCAAAACCTCCAGTTTTTAACTTGCTTGTTAAGAGGACTGTCTGCAAGTATCTGAGTTTTCAAAGGCGGGTGGGCAGTTTGATTCATGTCTGCATCTTCCAGCAGGTCTGTGCCCTCTCTGGATAAGAAAGGTTTTTCTGAATAAATACCTATTTTTCTGAAAAGTGCTAAGCTGGAATGTACCTCATTTGATATTTTGAGTTAGAAGTAGAATTCACATATGTGAGGGTAGTCATGTCCTTTTCCAAACACAGTTCTTGTTAAGCAAACTTAGGGGTAGAAGTGCATTGTGAAGTGCAAGTGTTGGGAAGTGCTTGAGGATCACGAGATAGAAGGTGTTGATATTCACAGACGCACCATTAAAGACTCTGGGACAACCACAACAGTATGGTTCAATGTTATTCTAGTACTGTAACTTAACTGCAGAGTGTTTTATTGTGATTTTATAGAAAGTTTAAGAAAGGTACTATTAAAGACAGAAAACTGCTCAGGATTTATGGGGAAGATGGTGCAGTTAAAGAACCGATATAAACTGTCTCATGAAGTACAAAGTGAAATGAACGTAGCCTTTGCCAAATTGAAGGAAATGATCAAGATGAGGACAGGGCAAGTACAAATTACAGTAAAAAATGACAATCACTTTTCAATGCCATGAATATTTTTGATGAATTGAGCTCTAAAATGTATTTTTATTGAGTTTATAGGTTGTAATGAATGTGTCTAAGGAATTTTATGCAAAGCTTCAGAGTTCAGCTGTTTTAAAGAGATTTTTTTATATAGCAGTGATTATTTTATCTATATATTTAACAGAACTGTAAAACCACTTTAAGAGTACCTGTAAAATTCTATGTTTGTGATATACTTATTTATTAATTATGAATAATGAGTATAAACATTAAGCTATGCATCAGTTGTATCATCCATTTGGCAACTGCACATAGGAGAAGATGTCTTAATGGACAGTAGAACAGAAAAATACGTGAATGATCCAGTTAAGTTGTGTGATTCTTAATGCTGCATAGCAATTTATCATTTTGTGATGTTACCTTTCAGAAGTTGCAAAATATGCTGAGTGATTAGGCTACTTTTTTCCCCTTAGGTTCACTTTCACAGGCTGAAATTTCTACATGTATATTTTTGGTATCTAACACATTTAACTCTTCTATATCTTCTCATGACTCTCTATTTATTCTAGCTTAATGTGACTGTGACTTCTTTATCCAAGTAGTGTCCCATTCAGCCTTCTGGGGTGTTGTGAAGATCTTAGGGTTTTCTGCACTGATCCCCACAGGATCAGAACTTCAGGATATGGTCTGAACCAGCATAGATGCTCTCATACTCAGCCATCTAGCGAGGTAAAAGTTATAAGATAATAGTGCATTATGATTTATGCTACATTAGGTACTTGGAGTGAGTCCTTTCTTGCAAGCTAAGACTTGAATGTATCCAGTGATGTGTTCAGTTCCTTGACTTCTGTGGAAGTCAATGCGAGCCATCTGTGTGCTAAGCACACACGACAGGATCGGGCCCTGAAGTGATTTAAATCGGCTTTAAACAACATAGGCCAAGAAGTTGCTGAAGCCAACCTATTGCCATAGAGCTGCATCCCGGCAATTACAACCTATACAAACAGTGCCACTGACTTTAGTTAATCCCTTTCCATGGGTAGGATTTGCTTGCGTAAATTCTGTAGGATCAAGCCCTTGTTCTTTCTAGCAAGTTAATACATGCTTCCATTTTTATCAAGAGAGCAAGAGAAAGAGGAATGAATGCTTGGAGTCTAAGGGTAAGATTACTGCTTGGAGTAAGTCTGTGGAAGTTCCCAAATCTTTAGAGTTGAAAGCTCCGCAGTAAGTTGCCTGCTTTATTTTGACTAATGAGCAGTGAAGGTGGATGGAGGACCCCCCTCCAAGTTTTTGTAGTTCCATGTTGTGCAGTTATTGTGAAGTAAATAACATCAATTCTTCACCTCTGCTTACCACTCCTAATGCCAATTTAAAGCTGCTCAGCTTATGGCTTTTCATGTTCCACTTTTGCATAGAAAAAGGAATTGTGCTAGAGCTTTCCTTTTCTTTTTCTTTTTTCCAAAAACACAAAATTGCTGAAACTATTTAGGCAATAGGATGGGAATTATATACACATTCAAACAATATGGAACAGACATATTCTGAAGAGGACAGCTTCCTTCCTCTGTCCATCTCTTGACAAACTCCTTTAATTGATAGAGACAGCAGTCATTTAACCCTTTTATTCTCAAGTGCCATGTCAGTTTGGGGTTTATAACTGATTGTCCAACATCCAAGTATTTCCTTCTTCCTCTGAATGTGAGACATGGAAACTTCCTTCCACCTCAGTGGCATTTTTCATGACTCCAGGCAGCTGCTACTGCTAAAAATGGAAAATGAGAATTGTGTCACTTTCTCACCAGGAGGGGAACGTGTAAGGTTGTGTGTCTGCAACATAAAATTGGCCCTTGAGTGATTAATGTACTTCTTTCTTCATGATAAGGCTAGGAGGGGCAATAAAAATAACTAGCCTTACCTCTATGAGAAATACTAAACACAGCATTCTGGGAAAGGCCCGGTTGTGGCCATCACTGCTGTGTTCAGGCCACTCAGTATTTTACTCACTGAGTAGCTGCATTACATTCACTGGGCGCTCCTGAAACCTCCTGGTTCATGGAATACGTTTGCTGTGTGTCCAAACAGTAGTTCTTACAACAGGGCCTTGATCTGTGGATATTGCTAGAGTATAACAAATAATCACTAGTATTTAGTTAAAAATGACCTGACTGACCTTAAGTAAAGTAGCTTTTAAATTGTATGCTGCTGATTTTTTGAGAAGAATAATGAAGTCCTTATTTTTTAATACTGAATAACTTATACAAGTTAAATAATTCTATATTTGCTGTAATCAGATAAATTCAACTACTGCTTTTTTCTTAACAAAGCTTATTTTAAATGGCATACCACTTTGTGTATCGTATTTTTCTGTGTAAATGCTTAAGAAACTGTTTCATCCCTTATTAATGTTCTCCAGTTGAAATTTAAGTTGTAAGGTGCTTGTTTGCTAAGGAGTTAAAGAGGGACTGTTACGGTGAAGAAATCACTTGTAAGTAGGGAATGCGCTATTTAAAATACATGCATCTCTTTGGCAAGTGGTCTGGAATGGTGGCTAGTGCTGGGAGAATTTGAGTGGTATCAGAAAACTGAAGAATATTCAGAATACTGAAGAAGACCTATTTTTGAGTATTTTCAAATATATTTCTTCTGAATGCTCTCAACCAGTGGTATATACTGAATGTTTGCACTTGTTGCTCAGAGCTATTTTTTGTGAGAAAGAACTGTATACTTGTGTATAGTTACTATAATAGAAAACAAATTGTTTTTAGAAATTGTTACTCTGTAATACAAATAGTATCTACTAGTGAATAGTTCCACTTTATTTTATAAAATCTCCAATTTTGAAATAAATGGACAGGCTTCCTTTATATAATCTGTTATTTGTGGGTTTGTCCTTTTTCACTCCCCAAAAATCTCCAAATATATGATTTCAGGAAAGATTACCATTTTGTTCTTTTCATTTTCATGCCCAGAACTGAAGATCTCAGCAAACAGAATGAATTGATAAAGTTTATTTTTGTTTTTTACACATTGTCCCCAAACGTTACTTGTAATGTTACAGGAGGAATCTAAACTTTTTTTCCCCCCTAATCAAGAAACAGAATGAACTTCAATTGTATAATGGAGGTGAAGATTTATTGATTTAGTAGTGCATAGAAATAGGCAATCCATGGGAAGGATTGGAAAAAGAAAACAACTGTGTTGAATTATATACTGTTCTCACATTCATTTTTTCTCACCTGTTTCTATGAAAGTGTCTAAATGTACAGACTAGTGATGAGTAATTTTTGAAAGCTGAAGCTGGCTGTAATTAGGAATTTGCAAGTGAGTTATGGAGACTGAGGTTCAAATAGTCAAGGCAGATTACCTCAGTGTTTGGGAGCAGAATGAATCTGCAGGAGTATGGGGTCCCAACTTTGCATTCAAGCACAGAATAGGAACTGTTGGAGTTAGTTATTTTCTCTAATGAGTGACAAAAGTCATCTTCTAACCACTGCAAACAAACCATTTTCCTTGCTGTGTAAACACACTTTTTGAAACTGAAAGAAGATGCAAATGCAACACAGACAATAAACCCATATGGATATAAAGTAATAATCTTTTTGAATTGCTATGTTTATTGATGTTACAAATATTACCTCCAGGAGAACTTACTGCAATAATTAATGAAACGCCTTGCAGTGACTAATTTCACTCCTTGGTTGGATGGTACTACTGGCAGTTCTCTACCCCAGACAAGTGTATACATTACCTTGGAATATAATGTGACATATGATCAAAGCAAAATATATAGCTCCATCTGCTGTGAATACTCTGAACTGATTATTTTTGCATTATTTTTTATGACTGATCTGTGCCCTGGGGAACTTGTTTGAAGGAATCAGCTTAAATGTAGCAGCTAAGTACATTTATAGTTTGCAAAATGGTATTTTTATTGATTCTTGGGCAAAAAAAAAGAGGAGCAAAGCAAGTATTTCACAGGGGTATTAGGAACCTTTGTTAATTAGGGCATGGCAGATCTTTTGTTCTGTGCCAAACCATCCCTTTTCTGCAGTTCACAGCCCCGAGCTGCTTGAGAGGAAAGTCTTCGGCTACATTTTCTGAAGCTGGGTGCAGGAAAGTTGCCTTACCAGAAACCTACTTAAGACACTCCAGCCGGCAGTAGCTTGCCGATAATCCTCAGTATGTCATTGGAATGGTGTGGGATGTAGTGACAACACAGGGGCATGACTGGCAGCAGCAGCAGGGGACAAGAGGTCACCACTGACTTGCAGGAAGGAGGATCTTCAGATCCCATTTTAAACCTTGAGGCCATGATCAAATAAAAAAGGAAAAAAATTGCTGGCATAATTTCAAAATTCTGTAGCAAGGCCAACCAATTACTGTAAAACAGCGAGTTCTGAAGAAATTGAATTTTTGTTATTTTCTAATCCAAACACATTTTTTTTCTTGTCCCATGTGGAAAAAAAATAATAGAAACCAAACCTACCATCCCTTACTAATTCGATTGTTGGAAAGAGAAGGGAGAAAAGATCAGTGTTTTCTTGATGTCTTGTATCTGCTATCCCATTATCAATATTTACAGTTCTAAAGAAATTAAGAAAACTAAAATTTGATGATTACTATTCTATTCAGGATTTTAATCAGTTCAGCTATTCTAATCCCTTCACCCAATATCCTGTATGTTTTTTTAAGCAAACACCAAGTGCCAGTAGTTTGTAATATGTGGGGTTATTTTAGAATTTTGCATTACACTGATGAGTTCACCTGAACTTTCTTTACAAATCTTTTACAGAGATTCATGAAATCAGCATAAAAATCAATTTTTGATTGGAGTTAAACTCTGACAGTTATGTGTCATAATACAAGCATATGACATAAAATATCCATTCCTTACACAGGAGAGAAGGCTGTGGTTGTAGAACAACAAAGTACAGTACAAGATGGATCCTGATTGTGCTGGTAAATCACAAACCCCTGTTAGCAGGCTTAAGGAGGAAGCAGCTATGGACAAACACACCTTTTTCTTTATAAGAAAATAACTTCCAGAAATCTTTTTGGCATTTATGTGTATTGCTTTCTGTGTTTAAAGTATTCTGCTTGCCTTCTCTTTGAACTTACTTGAATTGGAAAAAAATAATTACTTAATTATGGCCTCCAAAGGACTAGGGAGGGTTTCTTTCTGCTCTAATTTACATTAGAAGTAATAGAGAATGCCAATTTCCTTCAGTGCTTCAGCTAAAATTGGAAAAATAAGACACATGTGTTCTGACAGCTCCCACTGGATAAGACTGAACAGCTGCTCCTCTTGCTAAGGTTTTGTCACGGGATAGAATTATTCTGTCATCCATAAAAACAGAAGGATGCCCCTTGCATGCTATAAAAATACTTAATACTTTAATGTTTAATAACATGAGCATTACAAAAGAAGAGTTCTAAATGGCAACAGAGGTTTGAGCCAAGCAAAAAAAACCACTTAACTTGGTAATACTCTAGGCATCTATTTCACTTTTCTCCTGAAATCATTTTGCTAAGGCTTAAACTTTACAGTGCTCCAGTCAACTTTACCTCCTGATACTGTTTCTGTAAGCACAGCCAGCTACGTTATGGAAGGCAGAAAATCACAGGCTGAGTGGGGATGGAACAAAAAAAACGCTGTGTCTCCAGTGCAGCATGTTCCACTGCACATGCACAATGTTGAGCACAGCTTAAAAGGAGAGTCGTTGGGCAGAGGCAGCTTTTTATTACATTTATTTCCTTATTATTGTCCTCTCTATTAGGCAACAAGGAGGATCTCCAATCTGTGTAAGTAAATATGATCTTAGGACAGTCCTAACTTGCCCACCTGGCCAACTACAGGTGTAACTTGTGCTATACCTGAACACTTGAAACCCTGCAGTGTTTTGCAGAGCCAACAGCATCAGCAAAATGCAGTATACAACCAAGTCTATCCACTGGGGAAAGGAGGTGCCAGGAGCAGGAAAAACAAGGCCAGGTATGTAAAATTACATTATTTAAAGATTTCCCTGCCCAAGAATGACCACATTGCCCACATGTGGCTAAATCTTTATATTGTTGGTGTGGTAATGTATGAGTAGTCCACGGACCTGAATGTTCATTAGTGCTACAGGTATGTTTGTGTCTGTTCTTCTGTGCTTTAAGTGTGTTTATTGCCCCATCACTGAAGCTGATGTGAATAAAATACGTATTTTTTTTTTCCTGCACAGACAGTAGGAAAGCTTCCTGAAAATAAAGGTGCTTTTGGATATGTGTGTTAATGAAGGACATGGAGAAAAAATTAATCAGGAAAACTGAATTTTGTACCTAAAGTTAAAATGAGGCCGTAGCAAATGGTGATCCCTAACAGTACAGATCTGCACTGCTTAAATACATCTTGTGGACACAATTCTCCACACTTTTGTAACTGATGACTGAGAAATCAGCAGGACCATTCCTCCCTGGTTCCATAAAAGCACCGTCTATATAGGGAGGTGGCCAGTCAGTAATAGCATGTGATTACTTCATATCCATTCTCTAATGTTTCAGCAAGATTCATGTTACGCTTAAAGACTTTCAGACTCTAAATTTGAATTTAAAAATTATCTTTTCCTAATACTTTGCCTTCCACACATACATTATTTTCCCTAATAAACATCTGATCACAGCTGTAGCCATGGAAGTCTGATTGAACCTGCATCCATAATGTTAGATGGATTCAGTCTTCTTACCAGTCACAAAGGGAATGGTATTGCCAGGTGATGCCATGGGAGCTGGGAACTAGGAACTTTAAATTATCTAGGATTTGGAATTCAAATAAACTGTAAGGAAGCTCCAGATGTGTTAGCTCTTATGAACTGACTGATTCAACTCCCTTGTCCTGCTTGAATGACTAAATCTTCGGGGTTATTGCTGAGTCTTTAAGCCAAGAGATGGCATTTTTAGTATAGCTGTAGTTGGTAAAATGTGCAAGTCAAAGTGGACAAGAAACAGTGAGAGCAGTGGTCCAGCTGGCTGATACTGTCTTAAGCAAGGGCTAAAGGAGCACCAGAACCTGACCACCTCCTGCAGTCCCTTCTTCCACTGTCACTGCCTCAAGGATGTTAGGCACAATCTCCCCACTTTTGTTTCCCTTGGGAGCAAAATTTTTTCGGAACTTCTGTGACTCATTGCCCTCTGGTGACAAGGGTTTCCAAGACCTTTCACTTTCACTATGAAACATTCACTTTTGACGCTGTGATGAGAGGCCAGCCTGACCTCTTGCACAGGCGCAAATCAGCTCACCAGCTGGATGGGCTTTTAGAGCAGCAGGGCTCCAGCAGGAAGCAGCGAGCAGAGGTGGCACAGCTGCCAGACCCACATCCATCTTGTGCAGGGTGCAGCCAGCATGGGCTGAGGCACCAGCTCCAGCCACGGCAAAGCAGCGTTTCCCTTCTGCAAAGGAGGATTCCGCACGGAAATGACTGCCTGTGCACAAGGAGAAGGGGGATACAGCAGGAGAGCAGCGAGGGAGCCCGCTCGCCCTGACCGCCATCCCCGCGGCCCGGCCGCACCGCCCCCCTCCCAACATGGCGCCGCGGCCTCGCCACAGCGGAGCCGCCCGCCGCCGCCGCGCGACCCGTGCGCATGCGCGGTGGGGGGGGGGGCTGAGCACCTCGCGCTCCTGCGGTGGGGGGAGGGGATCGCGCACGCACGTGAGCCCCTGCACCACTCCACGCCGCCGCCGTGTCCCGCCGCAGCATTGGCTGCGCTGTGAAACTTTCACCTTTTACCCGTCCCTCTCAGCCAATCGCCTGGCTCTTTCCATGCCGCGGCGCCGCATAGCGTGCAGGCTGCGCAGGGGCCATTCTCGGAGCGGGCTTGCGCCGCGGGCGCGGGGCGGCCCCTGTGGGTACAGGTGGGAGGGGAGGGGGAGGTGCTCCGTTTGCGTAGCGCCCGCCGCGCAGGGGCAGGGAGGGAGGGGCCGGAGGCTGCGCCGGGCCCAGGTGAATGGAGCGGCCTGACAGTTGGGGGGAGTGAGGAGGCGGCGGCGGCGAAATGGCGGCGGCGGCGGCACAATGAGGCGCGGCCTGTAGCGGGGGGAAGCGCCGCGCCGGGGCCCGTCCGAGCAGGTAGGAGATGGCGGCCCTGGAGCGGGGGCCAGAATGGCGGCGGTGCCGCCCGAGCGCTCCTGCCCCGTCTCCGCCCCCTTCCCCCGGGCACGGCCTGCGGCTCCGGCCTGGTGGCTTCTCCCTCCCCGCGCGGGGAGGTGGCAGCGGCTGCGCTATGGCCCCTCGCGCTTTGTGTGCCGCTTGGGCGACCGCGGGGCTGCCCGGAGCCGCGACGTGGGGGTGGGGGCACGAAATGCGGGGAGGGGGGCAAAGCGGTTCCCTTAGTCGGTGCTACGGTTAAGGGGGGGGGGTAAAAGCGACCCATTCCTCGCTCTTCTTTTCCACCTTCTTCCCGCTTAAGAAAGGCCTGTGTGGAAACACGGTGGCAACGTGCTAAGGGCTGCCTTGTGATCTGAGGCTGAGGAGACAAAAGGTTAAAAAGACAAATATGTTTTGCGGTAGGGTTTGATCCAATTTGGGTGCTAGATGATACATAAAATTCTCTGTAGATGCAAATGAATTGTTGTGTTGACACTTTTTCAAAAAATTGATATTTTGGATGTTATTATTTAGCAGAAATCATTGTTTCCAAAGCATAAGTCTCTTACTGGTCATACTGACTTCAACAGCTCAGTCTGGAGGTTGCTTGGTACCTCAGATGATAGAGCTGTGAGAATTTTTGATGTTAGGATTCTGAACTTCAAGATATACACAGTACATCACCTGGTGAAAGCTGGTAGGTTGGAAAGGGATCACCACCCTCAAAGAAACAAGACAAAATGTTAATTCTAACTTGGCACAAACTTGGCTTATGCTGTGTCGTACTGCATCTTCAGAGGCCTCTGATTCACAAGCTGTTTCAGGTCACCAGCTGAAATGCAAACAACAGACATGGCTTTTAACTAAGACATGGGTTTGAGGGACGTTTGTGTATTTTTTTTTTCTGTGTCAGTTGATACACAAATTGGAATTGATTTTTATTATGCTAGAATTATTCCTCTAAGTCAGTAAGAAGGGCTTTTCTGTTGTCTTTCTTTACAAGATACATTGTATTCTGCATACTTCCTAAAAGGCTTGAAAATGCTCTTAGAAGTTTTTATAGATGTGCGTGCAGCTTCAAACTTATCTCCCTGTTGCATTGGTTTTCTTTCCTAATCAATAGGACTTAAAAATTTGTTCAGACTCTAAATTAGCTACTGCTATTTATGAAAGTATCTTGGTGTGATACAGTTCTAAGAAAATCACTGCTAACCCTAAAAAGCAAATAATGTTGGAATTGACAATTAACTGAGAATAAAAAGACACTGATATACTGTTGAATAAGTCCATACCAGACCCTTAGATTTAACACGCTGTGCAGTTTGGGTGTTTTATCTGTGTCTTCCACATGCAAAAGATCATATTATACTAAGAAAAGGAAGTGTTGACTAGCATGGTTAAAGGACTAGAACTTTTCCCACCGGAAAGACTTGACAGAAGAGAGAGGTGCCTATGAAGTATACTTGTGAAAAAAAACAGTTGGGAGCAGTTAGTGTTCCCCTCTCTTCCACTTTTTTGAGGTTTCTATAGTTGAAAATTTTAGATGAAACAAAAGAGGATTGTTTTTCACATTTTGTTTAGTTAAAATTCATGTCAACAGCATATTGACAATGCCAAGAGTATGCAGCAAGGTCAAAATGATAAGGTTATAGACAAAATTCATCAGAGACTTTCATCTTTTGACAAAGTAAATATCAGGGTAACTGCTCAGTGGGAAGTTATACTTCACAGCTATTGTTTTCCTTCCTAAGCGTCCCCCATTGGTCACTAGTAGAGGGAAGCCAACAAGTTGAAGATTGTCCTTGTTCTAATGTTTTTATATAAATTACACTAAGGAACATCTTATTGTGCTGTAGCTTAAAGATCAACAGCAGCAACAAAAAATGAACTTGTAACTCAAAAAACTATGAGTATGTGTGCACGCTTCTTAGAGCCTTCTCATTTCCCATTTCAAAAATTTCTAAGGACTCTTTCCCATTTTACAGAAACGTTCACATGTGGCACAAAGTTGCTTTTACATCTGCGATCATAAACTCACTGCTTTACCCATGTTGCCTTTAACTGACTAAACTTGTATTGCTCTGTAACCAAATATCAAATTACTGGCAAAGACAAATATTAGAAGGTCTTCATTCTCCTTAAGAGTCAGTGACATTACTTGGGGGTTGACATTTGATTTATTTTCTAGATAAATTGTAAAAATAGAATTGATAGCAAGAGTTCAATTTTGAAATTGATTGTATCTTTAGAGATCATAAGCATTAAATAGTATGTACTGAGAACATAGACAAGAACATCAAAACTTTTTTGAGATGGGTTATTTTAGAATTCTCAATGAGGGTGTAAAGGGTTTGTGGTATTTTGGGGATTTTTGTTTGTTTATTTTCTGTTATGTAGCTGCTACAAATTGGAAAGTATAGTGAGCATGCGATGTAATTGGTGGGGCAGTGAGATTGTTCCCAAACTCAACTATTTTGTTGTATGCCTAGTGAGTATCTGTGCAGCTACTGACTGTGTCTATCCCATCTCTTGTCATATGCTCAACAGTAGTTTCTTCAGGCTGATAGTCACTTCCTGGAACAAAAATTCTTGTGCTGCTTTTAAGAAGAGTAAAGGTATAATTATAGTCTTGTACAGAGCAATAACCCTTACATGTGATAGGATATTAGGATGTTCTGCCCTGAAGGCTAACAGTCATCACTGGAACAGAGGCAAAAGTGGGATTTCCTCGTGCCCTCCAGACTTCTCCCCCTATCCTTTTGCCTTTCATAACATACATATGAAATGTGATGAATAAATTGAGAAAAAAATAGATATGTAATAAAAACAATGCTTTTTAGCTGAGGCTACTGCAGTTGGGATTTCAAGTCTTGGTGTTCAGTCTGTGCTACTTGTTTGATGGGGTGGACAGGCATAGGAAAGTAAAATAACTGTTCTAAAATGTTTAAGCTATAAGATAAAACAGTACATAGGTTCTTCTTAAAACCTTATGCTGTGATAATCATCTATTAACTGAGCGCTCACCACTTTGGTAGATCTTGCATGCTTTATCTGCTCGATCATAAATTTTCAAACTTGAAAATTATATCTGAAGTTCTCTTATTTCTACACTGTGTTGTGGGCTGTGTTAGCTAAGTAAAAATTTTGTGTTACTTCTCGCTTTTATACTGCTTCTACTTTCCAAGTAGCAAAGTGGAAAACTGAAGCTTTTATCAAGGAATTTACTTGTGTTGTTGTGCTTGTTTTTGTGGAGGAATTTGGGAGATGATGAAATTTCTTTCTCTCATAGAAATGGAAGAAGATAATGTTGTTAAACTTTTTGCATAAATACTGTTGAAGCCGAGAGACTCTTGTTCCTCTGTTATGACTTTTACTTCAGAGGATTCACACTGGTGAATCTGCTATTCTTGTTATAGGTGTTACTTTTGGGTCCCTTCTTACCAAGACAATGGAACTAAAAGTATTATCTCTTGATTCTTGCCAGCATGTAATAGTAACATAGAAAAAAAAATGGGTTGCTTTCATGTAATTTTTCCACTTCAAGGTAATGGCTCACTCCTGACATTTCCATGAAACCTGGTTTAATTGGTTTCTACTCAGGTGCTGCGTGTTCAGTTGCCATCAGAAAGGCTCATTTTCTCGACTGGGCTGCTGCACACATCTGGAATGCAGCAGAGGGGCTGCTGGCAGGCTGCAGGCATTGTTTGCTGAAGGCAGAGGTGGGCAGGTGGGGGCTACTTAGCTGGTGGTGTTATTGAAAAATAGGTCATCACACTAAGCCTTTGTCACACTTTTCATTTGTGTGTACACGCATACACACACTCTTAGTGTGAGTTATTAAATTCTGGTTTCCAGTGCCCACTCCTCTTCTGGAATCTCTGATTTCTGATAAAAGATCAACTGTGTACCAGCCTTTCTCTCAGTAGCGATGTGAATTAGGAGCTGAGTAGGGAAAAAAAAGATTCATTTTTCTTCAAAAGCTTACAGAATTTTTTTTATTTATTTTTTTTTATGAAAACTGTTTTTGAGACTTAGATCTACCCACTTACTGATAGCATACATTTCCTTTTCTTAGGAAGTGAGGCAAATAGAGCTTACTTTCAAAAGCTAATTTCTTTGACTCCATGGAGGTGATTGGGATATGCAGATAATGAGCTATTACCACCTGTCTGGGCCAGTTAGCTTTGCAATTCATGTTTCTCCTTTGTTTACTGCAGTCTGCTTTGTTAGCTGTGAGTCAGATCAAGTGTCTTACTGCTTTTGTGCAACTCTTTACTGCTGTGTGTCGTGACTTTGACTATTGTTTTTCCTTTTCTTGTCCAGTAATTATGGAAGCATTTAGGTATGGTTAGGAACTTCCAAATCTTTTAAAAATATGTAGTTAGGCTGTATGTTTTCTTATTTAAGAGCAAAAGAAAAAAGCTTACTTAAAGTAATTGATAGCTTAGTAATTGATAGATGCTTAAAAACTTGAGAGATGATCTAGTGGTTATGTATGTTTTAGGATTCAGGAGACCTAAACATGACTGTGAGTTTTGGCAAATTAATTCAGGTATCTTTTTGCATGGTGCATTAGTGCCTTAAGATACTTGCATGTATTTAGGTGACTTACTAATTGTGTCTTTAAGAAATGCTCATTAATTTTGTGTTTGCTCATTCTTAAGAATACTAGTTGTCCAGAGTTCTTAGTCCTGAACAAGGCAGACAAATTTGCCTGTTGACTTCATTGTACGACTAAGTTTGCTTTTGAGGGAAGACGCCGAAGTAAAACACTGTTTGCACTATAATTAAAAGCTTTGGCCTTTTTTTTTAATAACATTTTTCCATCTTTCTACTGAAGTTAAATGCCTATATTATCAGTGGCTACATAAAGTTATTAATCAAGAAGTGATAGGACCTATGTGAGAGATTTTGAAAGAAAGATTTATTCTTGTTGCTGATGGTCATCTTTAGGTACTGTATTAACACAGTGTCTCAGTGTTCTTCAAGATTTTAGAGACTGCGTGACTGTTAAGGTGCATGAAAAAGCACACTTTTTTTCGAAATCTCTTTTACTGGTTTTAAGTTCTGTGAGGGGGTTGAGAGGTAAAGGTGTCTTGTTAAAGTTTTTTTTCACTAAAATATTTTCCTGCTTACATGAGACTAAGTGAGAAAATTGACCTCAGGAGATAAATAATTTCTTCCAGTTTAGTGATCTGCATCAGCATGCCAGTCATCAATGGCAGAGCCACTGTGAGGAAAATGGCAACAGCATTGCTAAGAGCATGGGCTTTATCCTTTATGTCTTCTACCTTTCTCAGCTATTTCAACAGATCTAAGCAAGATCTACATTTTCTGTTAGCCAATGAAAATTAAATAGTCTTTTCAACTTATTTATTTTGTAAAGATTGTAAAGTTTTTTTTTTTTTTTTCCCTCATTTTTTTCTAAGAATCTTGAACTTACCAATATCAGCCTGCTGACTTTGCTTGTTTGGGGAATAAATGATTGTGGCCAACTGTAACCCTTAGAAATGCACAGAGTATTCTTGCAGCATATTTTCAAAGATTTGAAGTATAGTAATTCAGATGTACTTTCAAGTATTCAAGTCCAGATTTGTATGCTGAATAGATTTTTTTTTTTTTTCGTATCATCAAAAAGACCTCACTTTAGTGAACATTCTCTGGAGAAATGTGACTAGAGTATTTACTTTGGAGTTTCTGTTGTGGGATGTGAGATGTGAGCTCTGACAGGGACAGAACTCTGGAGGTGTAACCTTTAGGGAAGAAATGGGCATCATAGGGTCTGCATTTTTATGATGAGTTCAATATAAAGGACTGGCAGAATGCCAAAAACGTTTACGGTTCCTGAGCCTTGGAAAGACACATGATGAACTCGCAAGTGATGAGTAATTTTCTTTATGGTTTTCTTTGCATAGCTAATGTTTGCTATCTAGAAGTGGAGATGTGAAACCTGTTTTGATTAATACTGAATTTTCTGGAAATGTTCTCTAAACTACATCTTACCTAAATTTAAAAGATGAGTTTTCAGCAACAGACTTCATGATTTGGCAAAACTGATTACTCACCCTTATTTTTTTTGTTGTTGTTGTTTTTGTATTTTTATCCTGAGGCAGAAGGGTCTACAAAGAATTGCTGAATGGTTTAAGGAGATGCAGTGATTGGCATAACGATGAAGCAGGTGCTAATTTCTGCCAAGTACTTCAGATTGCATGGCAATAACGCTACTAATGTATACTTTGCCAACTATTGTTGTTAAAAGCTTCTATAAGTTTGTCTTGTTAGTGCTGTCTGCTGCCAGCAGGCCTTTCCTTTTGTTGCATTAGTTGGTCTTGAAATAGACAGCAAGAAGTCATGCCCTGGGCCTTCAGGTTTATTGCATTGTATATTTTAATGCAATTTAGCAACAGTTGCCAGTAGAGTCTGATTTTGAGTGACAGTCAAAAACCTCTTTAATCCAGTTTGCTTTTTCTCTGTGATGTAGGTAATGCAATGGCTTGTTGCTCTCAAAATGGATAACAGTTTCTATTACTGTCCTCATGCCAGCTCAGTGTTCATGCGAGCCCCTCGGCTAACTAAATCAGCTTGCTGAACCAGCAGAAAACTTTCCTAGCCAAAAATAATTTAAAGGAAAGTTGCTGCTTTAGTAGCTAAGCTATTTTTCTTGTTCCTCCCTTCTCCTCCCCCCCGCCCCCACCAAAAAAAAAAAAATCAGATTATCAGAGAAATGTAAAAGCTGTTAAGGAGTGACAAGGGGAGTAGGGCTCTTTCATCTAGAACTAGGCACTCTCTTGAAATCTAATCCCCAAATGCTTCCTCCAGTTGATTCTCTTGCTTGCTATGTGAATATTGGTTTCTCTTCTCTATCACTTAAAATATTTAAAAAAAATATTTTTCTCAACTTTTCACTTTCTCACTTATTGTTAGACTTTTGTTATATATGGGCTTAATAAGCTTGGGTTTTCTAGGGTGTGAGAATCTGAGGGGCATTCCGGTTATGGATCAAAATAGGAAAACTTATAGCCTGGTATGAAAATGGAATGAAATATCTCATTAGACTTCACCACACTTCTTTAGTGAATAATATTCTGAGGTTTCAGAAGGTTTTAAACAAAGTTAATAACCGTAGGAAGTGTAATCAGGATGGAAAATACACGCGCTGGCTGCATTTTACTATTTTGGGAGATTTGTATCAAAAGTGGAGGTTTTACACTGACCATAAGTTTCCATCTAATAATAATTTATAGTTATGGCACTATAAGGAACTATACAAGTGTGCTTCAAAATCATTGAAACTTTAAAGCATAACTTCATATTTTCCTTAAATCTAACAATTATGTATTCCACAGCAGTAATGTAAACAAATATAAATCAAAGTCTAATAGCCTAACTCTCAAATGTTTTCCTTTATCCAGTTCTGCATTCTTCAGAAACTGATCTATATTTAGTACTCTGAATTTGTGTATTTGTGTATTTCTGTTTTTAGACACAATACGGTTAGCCTGGAGTGTGGTGGTTAGGCTTTAGGGAGGGGAGGGCAAAGCATTTTCCTGAATTAAAAAAGCAAATACACAAAATCCTAGTCGTCTTATTGCCAATGTGATGTAGTCACTTGTAATTCTTAATCAGAAATCAAAGCTGTAGGATTTCAGACTGAAGACTTTAAATAATTGTGGGAAATTCTCAAGCAACAAGTTAAACTAGCTGGGGACAGACAAGTTACCTTTGTAAACCAGAAATATTTCCAGCTTTCCCCATCCCCCCAGCCAACTTGAGAACAGTTCTGTTGCCCCCACTCACTCATTAACTTGCTGTCAGAATAAAAGTGGGGGGCAAAATTAGGCTGTGCAAATTTTCAAGACCTTAGTTTTTCTCTTGGGCCTAGGATGAAACTTTACTGCAGTTGCTTTTTTTAGAAAGAGAATATAGACAGTGCTGTTAAAATATATTAAAACTTTGAGCAAGAATATCCATAAAATATAAACTGTGATTTTCACTGATAGAAGTTTAGCACTAAAAATCTAGGCTGAAATTTTGTATGCCATTTTATGTACATCAGTCAGTTTGAATTTACATGCATTTTTGCTTAGAATATCACTTGACTGGGATTAAGAGGAGTGTCTCCAGCAGGTTGAGAGAGGGGATCCTGCCCCTCTACTCAGCCCTGGTGAGGCCACATCTGGAGTACTGTGTCCAGTTCTGGGCCCCACAGTACAAGAGGGATGTGGAGCTGCTGGAGAGAGTCCAGCGCAGGGCGACTAGGATGATCAGGGGCCTGGAACATCTGCCCTGTGAGGAGAGGCTGAGGGAGCTGGGCCTGTTCAGCCTGGAGACGAGAAGGCTGAGAGGGGACCTGATCAGTGTCTATAAGCACCTCAAGGGAGGCAGTGAGGAGAATGGGGCCGGCCTCTTTTCACTGGTGGTCACTGACAGAACTAGAGGAAATGGCCACAAACTGAAGCACCAAAAGTTCCACAGGAACTTAAGGAAAGATTTCTTGACAGTGAGGGTGACAGAGCCCTGGAACAGGCTGCCCAGAGAGGTTGTGGAGTCTCCTTCTCTGGAGATCTTCTGAAATGCATGTAAGCTGTGTCTTGGACTATAATTTGCCTGCGTGTACCCTGGCTAGTAGCATTTGCTGTCGAGCCTTATCAGTGCAAGCATTTCTGAGATTGTATACTAAAAGATTAGAGAAGCTGACTGATAAGAAATAGTAAGAAATAACTTTTCATTGTGTAGTTTGTTTTAATACTCTTTTTTTACTGTTATGGTCACTCTCTAAGTCTGGAAATACTGGTGCCAGCATGTGATAGGGTGGGTAGCAGCGTGTGGGATGCAGAGTGAGCAAGAGCACTGCTTTTGTGTGTGGCAGCTTAAATGCATATTAAGCCATGATCTGAGAGACTGTCGCAGAGGAGGAATAATATTTGTTTTCTTACTACTGTGTGAAAATGGAAGAGAAGTGATGAAATACAAAGCAGCTTTCTTGTATTTTGTCTGTATTGTGGTGTACCATGCTTCCACTATGAATATTTCAGAAAAGTTTATACAACCAGAAGCATTTTCTGAGAGCTAAGATGAACTACCATTGTTGAAACTAAGAGAGGGTATACCTCTGCATATGCTCCGTGCTTAATATGAATGGTAAAAAAGGCCACCCTTCTAAGTGACATCTTGCATACAGGGCCTAATGTACTTCTCTGTTAATGAATTCCATTCTTTAATTGATTAGTCTGTTTGCCTAAGCTCTGATCTACACAGCAAAGTCAAAATATTTTCAAAAATATATACTGTTAAAATTTCATTATAAACTATCTTTATATTGGAAGGTGGTAGAAGCTTAGAATTGGGATTCGTTCAGTTTTAGGATAGGTATAGAGATGTTACAGTAACCTCTGTAAATTATGAAGATGTCTAGGTTTCGTATAAATTATTACTTATGAGAAGATTCTTCCATGTATTGAAACATTATGGAGTTCTTGCATGTCAGCACTATATCCTGTATTCAGTAAGTATCTTTAAAATGGGGAAGCCAGACAGAGTTTGCTTTTTTTTTTTTTTTTTTCCTTCTCCAAGAGATAGTACACTCATTTCTGTCATGAGAAAAGGTGTCATAACTTATCTGTTAACTAAAGAGAAGCTGAAGCTTTCCCAAAGTTGGGCTGTCTGTTCAAAGCTGGGAAGGCAGTTGTGAGGAAAAGTAGAAAGTCTTTCTAATCTCTACTGAAAGTTAAGCAAGCAAAGTTAATCTGTTTAAATCATTTTGAAAACCATCCTGGCCTGTAACAGTCAACTAAGTCATACAATTAATTACAGCTGATCAAGTCAAATGATTCCTTAATGATACTGAAAGCCAATTATATTTTAAATATTTATTCAGCATAATGTTAACTTCTGTTTAATAATCCACCTTACAAATCTATATATACACATAGTGGAGTTCTAAATTCTTCCCAATGCACCTTAATATGCACAACGAGCAGGAAAAAACATCTTTTTTGTATAGTTGGATATTCCAATTAATAACCTAAAGACTGTAATTGTGTGAATATCTATAATACCTACAAAAGTACCATCTCGACTTATCAGAGGCCAATGTTGAATACAAAGCTATATTTAATTACAAGTCGACTATCAAATCAACATAATTTATGTCAATAAAGAGTTTTTTCTAAAGAAAACTTCAAAACCTTAATACATTTATAACTGATAAGATTTCTTGATACAAATAATGATTAGGGGATGTTAATGCATTTGCTCTACTGAGACTTCCTCTATTGGTTGAGTAATTTAATTTTCTCTAGAATGCTATTCCCCTGCTTTTTTAACCTAAAATCTTTGGTATCTTATTTTTTTTTCTTAATGTCAGCATTATCTCTACTTTTCCCGGATTTTGTTTGGTATTATGTTACTCTGTTGAGCTTTCATTGCTCTTTATCATTTAAATACTAGCATTTTTTTTTTTTTCCTGATACCGCTTAAAAGTTTATGTATTCATTATAGCTGCTCTGCCCTCCATTCTCTTTTGTGCTGTTTCCTGGATCTTTTCAGAGTCTGGATTGGATTGTCCTCACAGATAAATATTCAATCAGTCTGACCTACTTGGAACTGGGCAGGAACAGGGCATCATTAGGATAAAGGAAAGCATGCAGGTTCTCCTAATACAGACTTGCTACTAAGTGAGAATAATGTAGTATTTGCTGTACTGCCTAAGGATCAGGTAACAAGCTGTCAAGGACTGTTTGCCAGTCTAAGAGCCTTAGAATGAGTCATACAATGCATAACACAAATTTCCACAAATCTGAAGAAAGATTTGGTAACTTTCTGCAAAAGACGTGTGAATCTGCATTTTCCTTTCCCGGTTTGAAATTGGTGGAGCTGCATTCTCCTGCTTATCTCACTCTCTTTTTCCTCCTGTTTTCATCAGGACTTCTGCAGTGAAGGCAGTTGCTAACCTATCGCTGCTTTCTGCAAGCCCTGATACATCCTGAATTGTCTAGGACACTAATAAAAAGGGAAGATAATCTAGACATTGCTGACGCAGCTCTTGGACCTCCCAAAGTCTTTTCTTCTTCAAAAGCTAACAATGGGAGAAAGCACTAAAACTTTTTGAGATATTTTGCTCTTAGGTAGCCAACAGTTGACAGTCAATGTTACTGACATCAAGCATCTTCTAAAACTTCTGCAATTAAGGCTCTGTAGGCTTATTTAGTATATAATTTAGATGATATTAGGCAGAATGACAGGAGGGTTGACAGCTTTCAGGCAAGTTAAAACTGTGTGGTAAGAGCAGGACAGAGTTATTTCCTACTCTTTATCTTTCTGTCCTTTCTGTCCTTTTCAAAGCTACTAATATTTGGTAACGAGTGCTACGAAGCACATAATTCTAAGTAATATGAAACCTAGAATAGTATAGTTAGAGAAGAAGCTCTGCTGAAATTAGCCCAAAACGCTTACCTGTATGTATTCTTCCAGAGAGAGATCTAAAGTACACCCATTTTTTAATCTAAAACACACACACACACACGTTCACTTTGCATTACTTCAGCTAAGATGGTTAGTGGTTTTTATTTGTTTATTTTTCTTCTCCCTTCTACTGCAGGATTGGTGTTGAAAGTGCTATTGCTGCTTAGTTGTAAAGGTTTAGGAGTTTGGTGCTAAAATCATTACTGGAGTTTGAGGATCCTTGTTGAATGGGACATTTTATAGTTCTTCTAAAATGGTGTTTCTGTTTGGCTTCGTGTTGTCTTTCATAACTGATCAGAATGTGAGAAGAGAAGCAGGGGAGGGCGGAAAGCTCAAATGGGGGAGTGTCATTCCAGCTGTATCTTGTAGATCTTTTTTACTTTTATTTTGTCAGTCATTGATGTAGCAATATAAATATGTATTTGAGATACTTGTTAAAAACATTTTTTCCTGTTTATCCTTCAATAAAACTGAGTTTGCTCAAGTATGAAGTGTTTGTACTGTGCTAAGTTCTGCTAAACTTGCTGAATTAGTTGATTTTTTTTGTCACTTTTTTCATTTTCATTGGGATCCTCTTACAGTGACTGATCAGTGTAAATTACTCAGCAGATTGGAAAAAAAATCACATGAGGACTTCAGATTTTCCTTTCACCAGCTGTTCCCCAAATAAATTCTTCAAAAATTAAAAATCAGTTACAGGATCAAGTAAATTATTTTGTGAGGTCAACAGTAGCTACAAATAATCTGTAATATGAAAATATTGTGGTAAACTTATGGCCTTATAATGTTGAAATGTAATGTTAAAGGTTTCTGTCTAGCTTTGAACCCTTTTAATGTACAACTACACTCAATTTATTGAACACTATTGAAATATGAATATTGATGCATTAAAATAGCCAAAAATAACTTGTTGAAAATGGTTGAGAGAATGTAAATGGAGGACGTTCAAAAAGCCGTGTGGCTAAATAAATGAAATGGAAAGAAGTATTTGTTGGACCTTCCTGTACTTGTTTAATGTAGTTTTTTTTCCTAATGATTTATGACCATACCTATCTTCTTCCTTTTTAATATTTTCAGAAGAGTAGGAAATAAATATCAAACTTACTTAATTGTAAAGATTGTAACAACGTGCTCATTCCAAATACCTTCCCCAATAAGGAAGGGAAATAACTTATCTTGGAAAGTAATTTTTTTGTGTGTGTTCATTTTATTCTACTGATAAACTACAATGCTCAGTTTGTAATTAAAGTAATTTTGAGCTCATTGGTATGTGATGCTGCCATATTTTCTGTTGCATTTTGATGAACTGCAGTTCGTCACAGTGTGAGTGCGTCAGCCATTTGTACAGTGTTTCTTAGCTGATGAATATATTCATGCCAACTATAGGAGGCTTGAGTTCTTACTGACAGTGAAAATTCTAGACTAACTTAAAACGCAGATATTTGTAGTTCTTGCCTTGTAAAATTCTTCAAAGCAGACCTTTGTATGTTGTAGAACACCGATAGTAACTTTGAATGTTCTGGCAGAGACCACAAAATTATCAAATAGTCACGTTTTGGGGGAGTTTAGCTTTTTGCTGTGTGAAGGAACTAACAAGGAGAAACAAATGGTTTTATATCTATGCAAATAAAGGGCTTAAATTCCTCAATTGGGGATATTCTGAGAGGGCAGCTGCTGCTGTTGCAAGAATAATCAGTGCCTTGGAACTGGGCTTGCCAAACAGAAATCCCTCCCCTAATGTCTGCCTAATGGCCTTTATGCCCAAAGACTTTAGATGCCTGAAAGGCTTGATCGTTTATAAGTAGTTACAAATGACTTTTTGCTTCCAAATTAAGGAACAAATAATAACAGAACATACTGTGTATGAATATCCATCACTTTTTGTGATACTGATATAATAAATTTATTAGAATATATACAAAACCTGATTTTCTTCATCTTTTGTGGTGTTTGGGGAAGGGAAAATTGTACTCTTAGCAGCAATGTGACAGAAGTAAACCAAGTGTTTTAGAGTGCTCTTATAGTTTGGACTCTTTCTATATCCTGGATATGTGATTTTTTTTTTAATTATTTTTTATTTTGATGATCTTTATTGGAGAAGCCTTAATTTCTAGGATGTTAAGTTTTTATTTTGGAATTAACCTGAGGAAGTAAGGAGTATGTAATATGCTTTATGTTGAGCTTCACTGCCTATATCATTAAAAAAAAAAATCAAAATTTAAGGCATAATATATTAAAGAGAAGAAGTGGTTTCTATTTTATAATACTTCCCCCCCCACCCACCTTCTTCCTCCCCTCTCCCTTCTTAACATCAGTAACTAGCTGTTATTAGTGATGGAATGCTAGCCAATTGCTAGCCAATGTTCTCCAAATCATAATGGTAGTTTTTACTTTGCATCTTCTCGCCATAGAGGACTTTGAATTATTCTTTCATATTTTCATGAAGATAAGCATCACAGTGCTGTTTGGGGCATGAGACCCCAATTGCATACATACCTTTGAAACATAAGAACTTCATTTTGCAAGTTGTTAACAATTTATGAATAATGATTTAATTAAATATAGACAAAGCTATTGGGATGGAGGGAATAATGTTTTAACTTCAAGCTGTAGGGGATGTTTGTTATGGCATTTCAGAAGGTCTCTCCTTCCTTTGGAAATTTCAGTTATCTTTTTTCCTGACAATCTTTAGTTAGTTCATCTTTAAATACTGACTTAAACTACACTAAGAAAATAAAAGTGAAAATTATTTTTCTAGCTAACTTGATATAGTTGGCTGCTTAGCTTTTTGTATGAGTAAATTTCAAATAGCCAGGATATTTGAAGGTTTTGGCTGAAACTTACAGAAGTAACTAGTGGTTGGTGAATGTGTTACTTTTTGGATGATTCTTTTGACATCTATGTAGGATTTTTTTTTTCTGTGTGTGTGATGTGTTATGTTATGTTTGGTTATGTTGCTTGCAGGGCAAGCCTTAACTGTGTCTCTCCTTTGGCCAGGATCATTGGCAAAAGCTGCACATGCCTGGGGCCAGCACACAACCAGGGGCGCAGTCTGCTGCAACAGGCTTTTGTGTGCATGGGCACCAGCGCCTTTTAGATGTTAATGTGGTATAAGCTCCCTGGTTTGTACAAGAACTTGACTGCATCTCTGGAATGTGGCTTGTCTGGTTATAAGTTGGCTTCGCATTAGAAGGGCCTACTGTAATTCATGCCTGCCAGTCAATTAAAGCCAAAGCTGCCAAGACTTTTCTATTTTACAGCTTTGACTTGCCAAAGGAAATTGCTGGGGTTAGTGGTGAATTGTGTACTGTTTTGGTTCTCCCAAATCTTACCAGCTAATTTGGTTGCTTTTTGTTTGTCATCTGTGATTATGGAATAAGGTAAATTTGAGATATTAAGTGATATATGTCACTACCTTTACTGAAAAAGAATTGAGCTCTTTTTATTTTTTTTTTTTCTCCTGTCCATGTTTGTTATGTGGTGCAGTAGCTAAATTTTCGATAGTCCATTTTATGCTTTTCTTGTAGGGTGAGGTATATTTGTATATTTTTACAGCAGATGATACGATTTGCTGTTGTTAGGCTATAGTCTGGTTCAAAAGAGTATACTTTTCTGGTTCCTGTATTAGAGATAGGGAATAAATAAATAACCTAGGCATAACAGGAATGTGCTATATACAATTTAGATGCTACTCCTTATACATAAATAGTGATTTGCTGTACACTATGCAAAAAAAGTATTCTGGATAAAAGGATGTGTATATGATGCAAACACGGATTTAAAAAATAGTCCTGATTACAAAATTGGTGTAATTCAATTTGATTCTTGAACACATTATTCATTGGATTTGTTTATGCTGAACTCCTTATATTTTCTCGTAAAATGAAACTATTTATGTTGCCATCTCAAAACATGCTCTTTAAGCTTATTCAAATGTGTTGAATCTGAAGTTGAATCCTAAGTTTCTTCAAGATTTCATTGCTGAGTTAAGTGAAATGTGCATGGAGGGAGCACGGGAGAAGAAAAAGGTAAAGCTAACAGGACTCAGCTAGAAGTTATTTTAACAGATAAAATAGAAAATATGCAAATAATTTACAAGCAGTAAAGATCTTTCTTTCGCATCTTTCAGACGTTTATTGCCTGAAAATAAACCATAGAAGTACATATGATAATTAGATTTGAAGGACCATGTGTTGTTGCTATAGAGCTAAATATTAAAATGCAAGAAAGCAGACTTCCACATGGCACAATTGGTTTTTATGGTTGTTCATGTTACAATGCCTTTTTTTTTTNTTTTTTTTTTTTTTTTTTTTGTATTGCCTTTCAGGTTACCTAGGGTGAAACAAAATTACAGAATTGGAAACTCTGGAAAAGCTCAGCATCAGCATTTGAGGTAAAAATGAACATACTGAAGTAATCTTGGGAGTATCCTTCTTGTTAACTGTATGGAGTTGATTGGAGTAGAAATTTTCATCAAGATTCATTTTGCATTTAACTTTTCAGTAGTTAAAAAAAAAAAAAAAAAAAAAAACCTTTGGAATCTATTTAGGTCTGGGAAAACTCAAACTTGGGTGAATATATTGTATAAATTTTGTTCCTTGGGCTTTTGAGAAGATAACTGTAATTTTGTTTGTTTCAAGATTTGTCTGTGGCTGTGGTGAATGACATTTTCTTAGTTTGTCTAGTGTAGCTAAACATGAGCAGTTAAGATAATCTGCATAAGCATATAATATTTTTTATACTTATAATATTTATTCATTAATGAACTTGAGGTGTTTTTTATGAGATGACTCTAAAATATTTTAAATTTGAAGCCACAATAGATTTAAACAAAAATTTTAAAGTTAAATCTTAAGTGACACGAAAATACTTGTGAGCTTTGTAAAACATTACAAGTATGCCGAATATAGTAAATCTGTATAGATGATAGAACTATTGTTCAGGTCTTGGGGAACCTTGGGGTATCTTTTCTATCAAATATCAGCTTTTAAATTATTCTTTAAATTTTAATTTTACTACTGAATTAAAATAATTTCCATTCAAGATAGACTGGAAAGCTTCACTTTCCAAAGTGAGACCAAAAATGTACTTTGAGACAGAGGAAATGTTTATGAGCAGTTGAATTTCCACAAATAACCTCATACTGTAGTTTTTAACAATTCATTTTTAGAGTTCATATTGGTGATGTTGACATGTTTGCTTGCTTGTTTTTATCTTTAAGAGCTGAAGCTTGCAAATTATGTGATTAGTCTACAAGCTGATATCATGATGTCAAAATGCAGTTCGGGAAGCATAAACACAGAAGTTGCAGAAATTAAAACGGTAAGTCCATGCTTTAGAGCATGGCAGTGTGTTTTTTTTTTTTTTTTAATTGCTTTACTTTAGTCTCCTATTTTATATTTGAAGCATCTTTAGGTCTACGTTTGGGAACCTAGGGTAAAATAACTTGTCTGTGCGGTTTGATCTACCCCTATTTATTTGGGAAGAATAATGAAAATAGGTGTTTTATTATTAAATAAATATATAAAAAGGGAATTGCAGAAATGGTAAATGTAATAAAGGATATTAGTCGTGAAATGCATTTCCTTCATATTTATTAGGAAACTACATATAATCAGAAATATATTTTTTTAATTTAAATGTTGTTTTGTTTTTAAGTAGTTCTTGTAGTTTTGATTCAGAGGTGCTTGTGTTGGTTAAATTACATCAAAAATTTGTTTTAAGAAGGAAAAATAAGGAAAGAGAGGAGATGCGAAGGACTGGAATTAGGATTTAGCTCATATCCCAGATAAAGGGAGGTACATAAAACTAAACAACCCAAATAGGGAGAATATATAATCATAACTAAGAGATCGTGGGGAGGAGGCTTGTTAGTTAAGGTGTTACTTTTAATAGAGCTATTCAATTTGAATTGGAAAAAAAAGCAGAAGAGTATATCCTGTTGAAGCAGTACAGAATAAATAATTGTGTATTTTGATGGCGTAGTGAGGCATGTATCTAGTTTCATTGCATCTCAAGTGGCTGTCACATTACATCTTTGATTCCATGCATGTCACCTTTTATCTTGCCTTCTTGGTAACAGAGGGGATAATGGAGAAGGAATTCGCATAGCAGCAGCGCTGCACCTCTGTTTAATCAAGTACATAGTTAGACTTGTAAATATGCTTATTATACACAAACTTAAAAAAAGAGAGAGAGAAGAAAAGCAGTTTGTTCCAGAATCTAGCTATGCGTCCTTGCCTGCTAAAGTAGAAACATTACCTTTTTAAGGTTCCTTTGCCTTAAGTATTGGGAACAATATACAGACGTGTTAAGACTAAAACATTTATTACTGTATTTCTGTAGTGGGAAATGCCTTATTGCATGCTATTTTATGCTAATGTATAGTGTTAATAGCTCATTTGCTTTAGGGAGTGGTGAAACATTAGCAGCATGATTTTATTGGTGTAAGCCATCTCTCATCAGTTCTGTCTGGTGGAACTAAAGTAGTTGCACTAGGACTTATAAAGAGTACATAGAACCTCAATGTAGGTTTTATTTTAATAAATCCTTTAATAAAACCTAAAAAAAAAAAAAAAAAGAAACCTTTGGTGTGCTGCTAGAGACTTGTGTGTTAATTGTGCTTTTGGACTGTTTCTATAAAATAAACGTGCAGCAAATAGAATTCTTGTTGCTCAAGATGAGCATTCGCAATGGAGATAGATAATTGCACCATATTGATAGCAAAGGATGCCCCACAGACCAGGTTCTTAGAGGAGATCTTACGTGTGAGCAGTGTAAGTGATTATGGTCTGTTTGCACTTGAAAGGAAATAGATCTGAATCTTTGAATTTTATTTATTTAATATTGCAAGACCAAATATTAAAACTTCTAGTAGGTAATAAATTTGGTAAATGACTTTAAAGGATAAGGATAAAAAATGTTTCATGTAGCCATGTTGTAAAAGATTTCTGATCAGCCCTTTTAGGTACAGTTCTCTGACTGGATTTCCATACTATGGATCTTCTGGTTAAAAAGGTTATCTGTTAGAATCTGTGAATTTTGATTTGGGAGCAAAAATGTCAACGCTTAATTATCAAAGTATCGTAGATATTGCCTACTGAAGGAATGGGGGGAAATAATTTATTTCAGTGAACATGACAGTTTTACTTGTTTCTGAGGTGTTTTTTTAAACAAACTTTGCCATTTCTTCGATTTTGTTCTTTTCTGGGACAACTACAGGTGTAATATTTACAAAATCTTTTTTTCCCACATCTGTAATTCACTTCTCTTTCTCTGATGCTGAAATTGTTTTTAGAGCATAAACTACAAATCCCTGGACAAAGATAAACCTTCCACATCAAGAATAATTTTTGTATTACTAGGATAAGATCAGGTAGAATTTTTAGATCAATGCTAACAGGTATTTGACAATAATAAATTAGTGTCGTTAATTGGAGGTAGTTACAGTTTGGATTACCGTGATATGATTATAATGCATCCTGCGCATGCAAACTGTGCTTAAAAATTTGTTGTTTATTCTGGTCTCTAGTTCCTTCTGCGTTTACTTTAGATAGCATCATTTTGCAACGGTTTTAAAGTCCTTGGAGCAGGACTAGATCCAGATGTGCTTTTCTGTGCAACTGCCCTGCTTGATTTGGCTTGTGTTCCTTAATGCATTCCTTAATGTAGTCTTTATTTTGTGCAGTGAGGGACACGTTCTACTTTGGTATCGTCATGTGATGGAAAGATCTACAACAGTTTCAGATTTACCGTAAACTGGAAGAAGCTGCTATCACATGCTGTTTATTTGCACCCTTGTGCCCTTCTGCAATATTTCTTTAAATGGTAAAACAAGGGTTAGTTTCAAGCTAAGCTTGCAACTCTGTCCACCTAAATGTGCATGTTAGAATAACAGCATCAGAATATGTCCCTTGCTCTTAAATTTTCACGGTTTGTGTGCATAAAATTAAACAGTATTTTAGTAGGATACAGTTGAGCACTGTTCTGTTTTCTTCAGCTTCAGTGGTCTAGTGTAATAGTTACTTAAGAATTGTTCCTTTGATTTAAAAAAAAAAAAAAAAAGGAAAAAAAAATCCTTAACAGTCCTTCTATCAGTTTCCAAAATAATGCAGGAGATAGAGATGAAACTCTTTAGCAGATATTTGTTCCTCACAGTAACTTAGCAAGGCCTTGCTTCCCTTTTAACTAGTTTTGTAGTTCAGTTGTCCATGGAAATTGAACACAAGTATTTACATCTCAAATGTTTGCAATTTAAAGCCTGTTTTTCAAGTGGATTTTCTTTTCTTTTTATTTCTAGATTGTCCTGTACTATTTTCCTTTTACTGAAATAACTTGATATTTTTCTGTGCTATTGAAATAGAGACTTAAAATGAAGCAATTACTTCATTATTGCAGCTTACTTGTGTAATAATAATGTTGACATTGGTCATGTCAGATCTTATATATCTCCAATACAAACAAAGGCCAGGGCTAGGAAACTTGAGCACAGCAGAAAGCAGCACTAGCCATTTAGGGAGCTGTATTTTTTACCTGAGCCACTATACAGTGACGATACCCATGCTCTTTTGCATTTGTAGCTACGTAATACAATGTCATATTGATTCATTTTGTCTGTTTAGATTCTCTGATAGACCTAAGTTCAAACAGTGGCTCAGGTTCAGAGCTAAAAAAGTGAATGAGAAGCACTTGTAAGTTTTGGAGGAGTTTGGAGATTCATTCAAAAGCAATGGAAAAAAATCAGATTGGGGGGGGCGGGCCATCGAGGCGAGGCGGGGACTAGGGGGCAAAAAAGCAAAATCAGGGAGACACAGTCAAGAGCATTCCTCAGTACCTTGGTGAAAACATACCAAAGTACCTCAGATACTCAGATGTTCATTTCTTTTGCCCTCTCCTCTCTTTGAGTATGTATTTTCTTTCAGGGATCTTCTCTTCTAAACTTGACAGTCTCTCTGAAATTAAAATTAAATTTTTCTGATGGATTTCAGCAATCATACCACAGTTCTTTTAGTAAAGAAATACTATTTTTCATGGGATCTTTGATTCATGATCTAGAAGACCATGAAGTTAAGTTTACCTTAAGTAGTATTTGTGGCTACATGTCTGTCTTCAGAATAGAATTAATTATTTACAACAAGATGAAACATGGTTCTTTAACTGGATGGTCCATTGGGATTCCTCCATCCTTTAAAAAGCAAACAAACAACCCACTGAGGTAAAACTTTATATCTCCTTGCTTTCTGTAAAGTAACTCTGTATAAAGCATTACTTTCTGTAAAGTGACTCTGAATAAATCTACAAAAGGAGGGATCATGTAATTCCATGTGTTGAATTCTGTATCTTTTTATGATATGGACTTGAAGTGGAAAGCCAGGGAGAATTGACAGCTTTTGTCAAAATTTCCCATAATGGTTTTAATATTAAATCAGTGTTCAGTCTTGACCCCAGTTACAACATTTTAAAATAATATTTGTTTTTAATTGGGACTGATTTATTTGTAATCTCTTGCACCGGGTATTTCTTACAGCCTTCAGTATGTTTTCTACTAGATATTATTTCATATTTGCCTCAACCTCATTTTTTTCTTTCCTGGTACACTATTGTAAAACTTAACCAACTACTTTCCTGAATACCATAATAGAATATAGAATACTATTTAGCTTTCTTTATATATTCTTAATGAATATTTAACTTAGAAGTCATGGCAGATCAGTGCATTTCTTCTTCTGAGAATGATATTAAAATGAATATAGAGCACATTTGGGAATTCTGAGAAAATTAGCTAATAGAAATGTTAATTTGGTTAACTCTGATTTGAAAAGAAGAAAAAGTAGTATTAGAATTCTCCAGGTTTGATGTATTGTATGTGTATTTGATTTACTCTCATGTTTTATGTGAGAAAGTGCTTGCGAGATTAAAATTAAAAAGTGCATATTAAGACAAGACGTAGCACTTGCAGGAAACAAAAATCAAGTAAAGTTTGCTTATACATTAAGAAGAAAGCTTATTATATGCTATCTGTATTTAATACTGTTTCTTTTCTTTCTCATAGTAAGCTGTGCTGGAACAAAAATGCAATGAAAGAAACACTGGATGAATGAATGAAGAGCCCTGCTTTGCAATCCCTCAGCATGGCAGGACTGCAGCTCATGACCCCTGCTTCTTCCCCAATGGGTCCGTTTTTTGGACTGCCATGGCAACAAGAAGCAATTCATGATAACATTTACACGCCAAGAAAATATCAGGTACCAATGATAATCCTGGTATGCTGATGCTTCAAAAAAGCAAACAGAAATTTGTCTTCAGAAGATAGCTTTTCATGCTTTGGTATAATTTTTAGTAAGTACTTTCCAGTGTAGTCTTCCTACTTTAGTTATTAGATGCGTGGCAGTGCTGACTTATCCCTGACCAAAAGGATCACAACATGCTCCAAAACAGATTGTATTTTCTCAAACAAATCATCTATGAGGGAGAGCCTAGGGAGCAATGGCTTGTATTAATTTCTATAAATACATGCCTTCAAGCAGCTTCTCTGTATTTGAAACATATTTATTTTCAAATGCATCCTATCCGTTTATCCAGACTATTGCTTTAAACTGTTCTAAGTTTTTCGCCACACTCTTCATTAGTGTGAATCACAAAGATACCCAGAGTAAGTAAATTCTTGCCATTTTCTAGTGCATTCAGAGCTTACAGTACTGTGAATTTAGATGCCAGAATGCTCAGTTAACTTCTGGGCTTAGAATCAGGAAGCAAGATGGCTACTCCTGGCTCCCATGACTGCTATCTGATAGCTGCTCCTGCGGAGCAATTTTGGCCACGGAGTTCCTGTCACGGTTGTGTCCCCTTCCTAGTGAGCACAGCATGGCAGGGCCAGGTCCTGCACAATTTTGTAGCAACAGTAGCCTGCTTAAGGTAGGGAGGGGGAAGAAGATGAACAGCCAGCGAAGTGCAGATGGTGCACAGTATATTAAAATCATTCTCACAGCTCCACCTGTTGGGAGATAGTTTGTCTCTTCTTCCCCTTGCTTGGTTGCATTAAACTTTATTAATATCCACCATTCTTTTTTCGCAGTCTGCTTTATGGAACTGAACGGAGTTTAGGTTACTGCTCTTTGCAAAATGTTCTTGAGGACAAATGTAGTAAAGTACTCTCTGTTTCTAGATTGTATTGCCTATAATCAAAATATATTCTCTGTCTAACCTTGTGTACAGACTTTGTCTGTCTTTTAGTATGTGTGTTGGATCAAATCAGGTTAGTAATGTCAAAACCTGGCAGGCTTATCTGATTTTTTTTTTTTTTTTTTTTTTTTTTTTGTTAAGGAAGCTTGCTTCTGAGTTCTAGAATTTCACTTCTTTGTCTCCCATAGAGGTGCTGGAAAGCTAGCAATTGATCAGTACTACCAGAAATGTTAGATCATCTTGAGCTAATACATTATTTCTGCAAAACAAATAAGTGGTTCTTTGAATAATTTATATAGCTACATTAGTATTAAAAAGATTTAGTTAGAAAGTTGTTTAAAATAGCAGCAAATTCAAATAGTAGGGGAATTCAGCATTAAAACCAGATTATGTATCATGTGTTAGTATTTTTAAATGACTGTGATAATACAGTGTTCATTCTACGTGACTGGAAAGATCTCTGCAGGTACTACTGAGTTATCTAGAGCTGATGTAGCATTTCTGTGGTGTCTTTTTGGTCAGCTATTTTTACTCTACTGCTACAAGTAATGAGATTGTTATTCTTAAACCTAGGTTGAACTGCTTGAAGCAGCTTTGGATCATAATACAATAGTCTGTTTAAACACTGGCTCAGGGAAGACTTTTATTGCAGTACTACTCACTAAAGAGCTGTCCTATCAGATCAGGGGAGATTTCAACAAAAATGGAAAGAGAACTGTGTTCTTGGTCAACTCAGGTAAGATCAGAAAATGTATCACTGAAGTTCCCAAACATATTTACACATCTTAATAGCATGCTCCTTAATACATGTTGTGTAAAAGCAATGTTAGGTGAAAATTCTGGGTGCAGTACACAAACAACAAGGTTGGTAAGCTGGATGTAGAAAGCGATAAGTTTCTTTGCTTGCCTATATTTAATTTAATTAACTTGTTTTAAATTAAGTCATTAAATGTGAGGTGCCTTTTAATCATAAATCTTTTTTCTTATTGCGACTATACAAATACTACTTTATATCCCTTATTTAATACTATTATAACCTAACAGTCATATTGTAAAACATTGTATTGTGACATATATCTTTAAAATTAATGCTTAAGAGCTTTTGCTAGTTTTGTGATCAAAGGAATGTTTTTTCTTATTTTCTTCTTGTTTTTCTTAAATTTTAATTTAGCAAATCAAGTTGCTCAGCAAGTGTCAGCTGTCAGGACACATTCAGATCTTAAAGTGGGAGAGTATTCAAGTTTAGAGATAACTGAATCATGGACGAAAGAGAAATGGAGTCAGGAATTCTCTAAACATCAGGTACTATTCTAAGTATGAACTATAAGTATAAATAATGAATATAAACTAAGACTTGTTCAGAAGTTATAATTTCTTTACAATTTTAGCTAAACCTTTATCTTAATAGAATTTCAGTATAAACATGATGTTTTGCCTCAAAATTCATATGCAAATACTTACGAGGAATACACAGGTCATGCTTAAAATGCTGCTTTTAATCCTGTTTGCTGTCTCCCTGCCTTAGAGCTCCTGATAATTGCAGAAGGAATTTTCAGTGTGCACAGTGTACTTTAAAATCCATTACATGATCTTTTTAATATTGGGTAATAAATAGCATATTGAATACTCAATAAAAGACTGTGAAGTTAATGCTCCCTGGGGAAGCAGTGTGTTATCTCTTTGACATTCCTTTTATTTCTGCCTTTTTGGAAAAGTTATTTCTGTATAGTTCTCTTAATATGGAAAGTCATTTTCTTTGAGAACAGGTTTTTCTTAGGTGATGTTTGTCCCTTTGTTGCAATCTTTTTCCAACATCTGCATAAGTATCTTGCACTAATATACGTTGAGACTCTTAGTTCTTAGAAATTTGTAGGGTTTGTGTGTGTGCATTGTTTCCAGAGGCCCGTAAATAAATCTCTGAACAATTCCATCAAGTGAAAAGACTATTATAATTAGTAGAGTACAGTACTAGCATAAAATAGTGGATAATCTTACCAAGAAACTCAGCTTCACATGCTAGAATCACATGCTGATCTTCTCGTCTCTTAAATCATTAAGCTAAGGTATTAATAACATGTAATTAATTCTAAAAGGAATTCTAGAAAGCCTGAACTGAGTGCTCTGAGATACCTGACAATAGCATGAAGATACACCAGCACTGAATTATCCAGTAGTTTTTTCTAGGGCAGAATATTTATTCTGAAAATAAATATTCTGCTTCTCCAAATGCTTTGGTTAAAGATGTTTCAACGAAAGCAAACTTCTAAAGTTTATTTTAGATGAGACTTTATCATTATACCATTCATTTAGTCATTTTTCTTATCAGTTGCTTCATCTTTAGATGTTAGAATTCAAAATAAGAGCTTATTTGTGGTGTTTGTATTTACAGAGGAATTCCCTGACGAAGGATTACAAACTGCAAAGCCTGAGAAACAGGATGAGCTAGACCAATTTATTGCATAGTATACCTTTCTAACTTACCTACCCAAAGCATTGCTAAAAATAACTGTGAAGTTGCAATGATGCTGTATTTAAATAGTAACCATTCCAATAGTAACCGTTTTCACATTTTACTTTTTTAACTGAATTTTAGAGTAGGTGAGAAAGACACTTAAACGTGGGACATATTTTTGATAATTGCTAAGAAATGGACTCGAGAAGTGGCAGTCTTTTCCTGAATACTTTTTTTTTGTGGTAGCACACTGCCTTTCTGCTGCAGCAACAGATGGTTTATGAGTTTATGAAGAATTTTCTTGCCAAAGACACAATAATGAAATTGTTGAGAGGGACGTTAACTGGTTTTGCATTCTATAAAATCTGTTCTGTGTAGTTTGGCTGGAGTCCAATATCATCTGTTTGTATTCATTTTTCATTCATAAGACTGGAGGCAAGGTTTGCTTTTGTTGTTCTTACCTTCAGCCAGATTACTGAAGTGTCTGTAACCCTCAAGTTCCAAATATGTTTTTCTTTTTTGTTCAAAGGTGGTTGATGATTAGAAGGAATTGGTGTCTGCTAGTGCTATTTAGCAAAACTTGCAGAAGAGCTTCCCTTCTTCACACAGTCACCAAAGAGTGCTTGTGCACATTATATATTGACTTTTGTTTTCCTTTCATTTTATATAGGTTCTAATTATGACATGTCACGTTGCTCTGACTGTTTTGAGAAATGAATACTTATCCTTGTCAAACATTAATCTTCTGGTGTTTGATGAATGCCATCTTGCAATCCAGGACCACCCATATCGTGAAATTATGAAGGTAGGATTCCCTGTGGGACTGCTGCGGCAACTGATTAAGGAGCATGACTGAGAAGGAAGGGGTGAATGAGTGAGCAATGATTTAGCCAGTTTTGCTGCTGAGAACAACATACATGGAACTATATTTTAGCATGTTCTGATATTGAGAATTTACTGTAATGAATTCACATCTCAGACACATTATGAGGTAGAAAAACAGTGTTATTATCAGGTCTTTACAGTGGTGATTTATAGAAAAAACTGATATAAACAGAAAAGAAAAGGCAAATTTAGGGACTTAGGGAATATTCTAAGTTCATTGGTAAAAATATTTGAGAGAGATGGGTAGCATTTGGGAATGGAATGTACTTCTTCATTTTTTTAAATACTGTTTTCTAGGTATATTTGTGACATTGAAAGAAAGATCCAAGTTTGCTTCCTTATCTAGAACCTGCTATTGAAGTAATGGTTTTCAACTATAGTTGAAACTGTAGTTGAAAACTAATAGTTTTCAAGTGTCTAGGTTTGCAGTCTGTTGGCTGGATGGTAAGCCTGCAGAGCAGCAGAAGATAACTATACTTTTAACTCCAACTACACAGATCTGTGAGAATTGTCCATCATGTCCTCGAATCCTGGGCCTAACAGCTTCCATTTTAAATGGGAAATGTGATCCTGCTGAGTTAGAGGAGAAGATCCAGAAACTGGAGAAAATCTTGAAGAGCAATGCTGAAACTGCAACTGATTTGGTAGTCTTGGACAGGTATGTTTTAGTATCATTTTGGTTATTAAATTGATACCTGTCTTTCATTATGGATAGATAAAGAAATCACTAGAAGTATTTCCTCTCCCATCTTACAAAAGTTCACATATGTGTGATGCTATCACTTCTACTGGGTGTGGGGAAGGTAAGCAAATTGTTAAACTACTTTCTGAGTAGCCAGTATTGACGTTAGGCCTTCCTTAAGGTTGTAAGTATGAAGGTCATCTGGCATTGAAATCTTCAGAACTTCTACATAGTCTTAGTGAGACGGGTAGAGAGAGAGAGAGGAGAGAGAGGAGGGGAAAAAAAAAAATGGAAACTTAATATTCCATATCAGATTTTTGATCTTTTTGTAAGATTGACTGTCTTATGTTTGAAGAGTAAACAGTACATTTCCAGTATATGCCATAATCTTACTGTCTAAATTAGAAAAAAAAGTTGTAGGACCTATAGCAAAAGATGCTCATAATACCCTGAAGTTTCTTTAATGACTACCCCGTGGTTTAGAAGCTAATGAAATATACTGGAGAATGAGAAGAAGCAGCAAAAACAATGCTGAAATACCATAACAAGTGGACTTTATTTTTTTTCCCTCTGATGTTATTACAGAACGTAGAATGCTGTGGATATTGTTAAAATTACTACAAATTGTGATAATTGTGACTGTTAGCTATAGAGGAAAAGAAAATTGAGTAATTAATATGTTGAAAGTTTTCTCACTCCAGCTAGATTGCACTGTGTCAACTTCATCTTATGCAAAGATGGTTGTTCTTGTTCTAGAGCAGTTCTTTAAAATGTTTTTTTCTGAATGCGTGGAAACCATTTTAAGAGTTTCTCTCGTATAGCTCTGTCATTTAAGAAGAGTCACTTGTGTAAGCAAAGGTGTTTATGTGTTTGCTATCTTCGTTACATATATTGTTTGACATCTCAAAAGACCACATTTTGGAGAGCCATTTATTTCACTTAGGAGGGGAAATGTGCTTGAGTCTACTTCTTATTGTCCTTACTATTTGCTGTAAAATAACAAGCCAAAAATAACTGGCTTTTAAAAGCTGTGTTTGACTTGATCTTTACCCTCAATGAAGATATACTTCTCAGCCATGTGAGATTGTTGTAGACTGTGGACCATATACTGACAAAAGTGGGCTGTATGGAGGACTGTTAAAAGAATTGGATGAAGCACTTACGTTTCTGAATGACTGCAACATATCTGTAAATTCCAAGGAGAGAGATTCTACATTAATTTCTAAGCAGGTAAGCATTCAGCCATGTGTAAAACCTGGGGAATTGAAATCTTTGCCCTTGTTTTTCTTTGTGGTTTGTGTTATGCTACTGAAGCATTTTTTAAGTTAGCCAACCTGGAGGATCTGTGGGAGGAGGGAACATCTTGTAACTTTTTTCTTTTTCTTTATTGATGCTACAAGGCTTTTCATAAGTATGAATGGGCCTTGAATACCAACTGTTTTATTGCTAGATGAGAACTGTGTTTGGTTTGAGAATCCCGTGTTCCTACTTGTTTAAGGCAGTGAAACAGTTCTGCACTGTTACGTTGTTGGTGCTTATTTCCAAGCCAAGAATTGGACATCATCATGACCCTCAGTGATACTTGAATAATTCAGCACAGGAAGAGGAAATGGTACCAAAGGGAATTATTCAGAAATGTACCAAGTTGTGTTTAAAATAAAGAGTTCAAACTTATTCCAGCTAAAGCTTTGCAGTTTCCACAGTTTGTCTTAATCAGAAGAATATAACCAACACTTATTTTTCCTAAGAGAGGCTAGACTTACTAAGATTAATCTTAGGCAACTACACAATTTCCTAGTTATATATTTTGAAATCATGGCAAGTGTCAATAACAAAAAGTAAAAATGTCTTTTAGACGGTTATTGTAATTATTGGAATAATTATTAGCTTTGATTTTTAATAACTAGAAGTAGTATTTCCTGTTATCTTTTGGATTATTTTGGTTTTGTCATTTGAAATTTACCTTAAGATAATTACAATAATTCCATCAGAGTGCAAAAGAGTAATTAAAGTTCATTTTGTTGCAGTACAGGACTGTATAAACTTCTAAGTTGTAGTAATGTCATAACAAAAAGCTCAACATTTTGCTTCATCAGCAAGTTTGCAAAGTCTACTGAATGACAAAAGCAGACTTGTGAATGTTTTTATGATAAATCAATCCTAATGTTTATGAAGATTGTGCTACACAAAAAATAAAATCTCAATCTAAAATGAGTAGTTGAATACACTCTTTGAACTGATATTTGAAATCTTTTGTTGTAGATACTGTCAGACTGTCGAGCTGTATTGGTTGTTCTGGGACCCTGGTGTGCAGATAAGGTAGCTGGGATGATGGTGAGAGAGCTACAGAAGTATATCAAACATGAACAAGAGGAGCTGCACAGGAAATTTTTATTGTTTACAGACACTTTCCTAAGGAAAATACATGCACTCTGTGAAGAGCACTTCTCACCTGCCTCACTTGACCTGAAATTTGTAACCCCAAAAGTAATAAAGCTGCTTGAAATCTTGCGCAAATATAAACCCTATGAACGGCAGCAGTTTGAAAGTGTTGAATGGTATAACAATAGGAATCAGGATAATTATGTGTCTTGGAGTGATTCTGAAGATGATGATGAGGATGAAGAAATTGAGGAGAAAGAGAAACCAGAGACTAATTTCCCATCTCCTTTTACTAATATTTTATGTGGAATTATTTTTGTGGAAAGACGATACACAGCAGTTGTCCTAAATAGGTAAATCATCTTTGAACATTTCTTTTTTAAACACAAAGTTGCAGCATGCATATTCACGTGCACGTGCATGCAGTCCTCTTTGTAGAGGACTGAGTTGTATATTTTAGAACTCTGTTTAAATGTTGGTTTAGGAGGTCATAGTGCATCTGCATAAAGGAAGAATAATAAAAAGTGAAACATTGACTATGTGCATGTGGGGTGCTTGGGTATTTTTAAAACTGTACTCAGCTGACTTTTGGACCTTGCGTTGTCGTTCAATTTCTGTTCAAGGCAATATACAAAATGTTGTACTTGAACTATAAAGTGAACATATGCTGATTTGTCATATTCACTCTTTTAAATTCATATTCATCATGAAGACTTTTTTTTTTTTTTTAAACCTACTGAGTGCAGTATTTTTGGATTTTTTATCCTTACCTTACTAAATCAAATAATTTGATGATCAAAGTTTAAAGAAAGACTAATTTGTTGCATAAATACCTCCTTTTAAGATTTACTAGTACTATTTTAATGGTGGATATTTATGAAACACCTATTCAGTAAAACTTTGAGTAAAACATTAAGCACTCTTATAGTCTCCATCAAGAAAAATACAATTCTGTGGAATATATGTCAAGATACACTTTGGCATACTTGCTTCCTTATCAATTTTTTTAATTTATTTTTTCTGTAATATGATTTATGCTAGCTATATATACATATACACACCCACACCTTTTTTTTTAATTGTTAAATGCTATTTGCTGTTTGCCACAAACCATAACATTTGATTTATTTACATATCTTTTCTTGACTGATTAGTGTCCTAAATCATGTCCTGTGTGATTTGTGTACTATACTCCAGGTAGTTCCTGCCCTCAAAGGCCCCTGAATCTGACCATTCTGTTGCTAGCTTTTGCCTGAACAAAGAACTTTTTATGAACTTTTTTCTTTGTTTTGTTTGCACTCTTATAGTATATTTCTGTAAATGTACTTTTATAGTGCAAATTAAATCTTTCAATGAAATGAACCTGTGATGATAGCAACTTCCAAAAAATAATGAATTCTGATAAATTTTAACTGAGGGGAAATGAGTCTTTTGCCACCCTAGAGACCAAACAGAAATGTAAAGGTTTTTTGTTTGTTAGTCATGTGATTTTTTTTTTCCCCTTTTTATTCTAACCTTTTTTTTCTATTTGTGTGCTTGAAAGTTGTGATTTATACCCAATGTTAATCACAACTGCTTGAACTTGACAGAGAATATTATTTCTAAGTAGAATAGATAACCTTCACAAATAAGGAAATCACAAGATGGGATGGAAAGAATATATGAAAACTACTCAAGGTTTCATGTATAGCACAATCCAGCATGTGTAGAACTAAGTTAAAGACGTATCATGAGCCTCTTCATTATCTTTCTACTGGTGATAGATATCCTACTTCATGAAATCTTTAGTTGATGGTAGCTTAGAAGGGCAACACTTGTGTTTGTTGGGCCATATGGGAGAAATGGGTAGGAATTTCTTCTGAAGTAATTGAAGCCACTGCACATACAGTAGATGCTACGAATTAGCTGCTTAAAACTTCATCAAGTACCCAAATTGGAGTTATGTGACTTGACAGATGCCGTGTGGAAAGAGAAGATAAAAGCTTAGGAATTTTGTTCAGTTACAACCCATGCTTACTTAGTATGTGTCTCTAAATGCCTGGACTGCACTGAGAAATGTGAATCTGTTGAGCCTTTGAACTAAGAAACCTCATTTATTTTAATATAAGAGAGTCCTTTCAGTCTACTTTCCTAAGGTGGTATGTGCTACTGCCTCCTGCTCTTGCTGGTTCCCTCTGCCATTGCAGTTTGAACAGATTTCCAAGGAAAGGATAGAAGTCTTCAAGGAGTTTTAGATGAATGTCCTTAAAATCAGTTGACCAAGTGAAAAAGACAGACTGCAGTTCCAGTGGAGGAAGCAGAGAACTTGGCACTTGGCAGCAGCTACTGTCATGTCATCGTCCTTTGCACGGCCCAGCCTGGGGGGCGTGAGGGGCAGGAGTCTGAGTTGCTGTTAGAGGTGTCTGGCGGCAGGTTGTCTTGGGGGTGTGAGGAGGACCTGGTGATAACGAGGTGACTGTGCGGGGGCAAGCGGGAAAATGCTTTTGGGGTGACTGTTGAGAGATGTGAAGGGAATGCAGATTATTATTATTATTATTGTTATTGTTATTATTAAAATATGTGACCTCCCGTTGATTCTTACTGGCTCTGCTGCTCATAAACCTGTTACGATTGAGAGATCCCAGATTCTGTCCATGCTGGAAACTAATCAGCTAAAGATGCTACAGCACAATTTGGTTGCATGATGTAATTAAGCATTTATGGTTTTTAAAGCATAATTCTAGACTCAGTGCTCTGATTATGCAAGCAATCTTCTGGTTAGTCTGTAAATTCAAAGCATCACAGGAGCATTTTCTGCTCCTACCACCTAAAGAAAAATACAGGGGAATAGAGTTGAGAGCATGAATGATCCTAACCTCTGTTCACTGTTCCTTGTTAAAAGACTTGGATTAAATCCATGTGTTGTAGATATGTTTGGATTAATTAAAAACTTATTTTTGAAGTGGACTGAGATCAGTTTTTAGAAAGAGATCAACAATGTTTGTCATTAACATACCTGAACAGAACATGCATTTTAAGCTATTGTTCTTAATCTAAAAATTTGAACACTTTATTTAATAGCACAATTTAATGCTTCATACTGGAGAAGCATATTTTTTGAGGGTGCTACTGAAAGATCTTCCTACTAAAGTAGCTCAGATGAAAATGACATTAACTTGCCTATGTCTTGAATAGGGTGTTGAATAGCTGGAAACCTCAAAGTAATTTCTTGATGTAAAAATGTTTTTACTTTTAACAATATCTTTTTCCATGCCAAGTCTAAAATGTATGTGATGCCTGCACACACACCACACTTGAATGCATTCCATTTTTTATTATTTTACCCAAGTTTTCACTAGAAAATACCATTTTTAGCAAACACAAAGTGTGTTTATACTTACTATTTATTGACAAAATATTGAATTGCTATGCTTCCTTTATTATGTTTTAAATTTTATGTCTTACAAGGAAAATACTTTTATTTTCTGTGTTGTGTGACTTATAAAATACTTTTAGGTTGATAAAAGAAGCTGGCAAACAAGATCCAGAACTGGCTTATATCAGCAGCAATTTTATAACTGGACATGGCATTGGCAAGAATCAGCCTCGTAACAAGCAGATGGAAGTAGAATTCAGAAAACAGGAAGAGGTAACTTTGGTAAAAAATAATTGCAGTTAGTACTACCTGCAGAACATTCCTCTACTGGCAAATTCTGGCACAGTCATTGGAAGCTCAGGGAGTACCCTTGGTGTAACAAACATGTACGCTTACGATACAGATGTCTTGTATAAAATAACAGATAGTTAGAGAAGTTACTGTCACATTGAACTAATAGATAGAAATGAAACTACTTGTGAAATAGTGCTTGTCTTGTCAGTTCATCAACTGTGTAACTTTTTTTCTGAATTGGATTAACAGTGGTACAGCAATACTGTACAGAAAATCATACGCTTTTATAAGAGCATATTTAGGCGAGTTTGTAGAATGTCTGAACTGTTCCTGTCTTACTAGCTGTTAATCAACTGCATGATGCAAAGAGGTGCCAGATTAATCTCTCAATTACTTTTGCAGATCAATCTCTCAATTACTTTTGCAGGTTCTTAGAAAATTTCGAGCACATGAGACCAACTTACTTATTGCTACTAGCATTGTAGAAGAGGGTGTTGACATACCAAAATGCAACTTGGTGGTGCGTTTTGATTTGCCCACAGAATACCGTTCCTATGTGCAGTCAAAAGGAAGAGCTAGAGCACCAATTTCCAATTATATCATGTTAGCAGACACCGACAAAATCAAAAGCTTTGAGGAAGATCTCAAGACATACAAAGCAATTGAGAAGGTATGAAGCTCAAGTAATGTGCCTGTTTATATCTAGAGTAGTTTTTTTGTTTTTAAGAAGAAAAAAAATTCATGTTCTTTTCTTAAAATGTTAAGATCCTGAGAAACAAATGCTCAAAATCAATTGATACCAGCGAAACCGAAACTGAACCCATTGTTGATGACGACGATATATTTCCACCCTATGTTTTGAGGCCAGATGAGAACAGTCCAAGAGTTACAATTAACACTGCTATTGGACACATAAATAGGTAGGAGACATGTTACGTTTTCCTTCTTGTCTTTGAATAAAAAACTTCTGAGTCTGTCGTGACGTGGTAGCCGTAGCCTGGACACTGCAAATACTTCCTCTTTTTAAGTCTTGGCAGAATTTTCTTTCCCCAAGAGAACTGTCACAAGGATTTGAAAGGGATAGTTTGTATTGTGTGGCTTTATTCTGCAAAGGTTTTAATTCTGGTCATAAACCTACTGGTACAGATTCCTGTTTAATAGAAAACTGTCCTGAAAACATATAACTTCAAAACAACTAGTAAGATTTTGTTGCTCTTGACAAGTTAACTTAAAAAAAAAAAAAGTTATAGAGCTTGGTAGAAATGAAGTTCTGCAGTTCTGATATTCACATTTATAATAACGACTTGTTTAAAAACAGAATATAAATAAACTAAACGTATTCAAGCTAATGAGACTGAATGGGATACTTCTGAGGAAACTGAGCAATGCCATGGCAGTTTGAGGTCCTGAGTGATAGGAGAAGGTAAATGCCATCCAAAAAAAAAAAAAAGGAAAAGGATCCAGGGAGTTACAACTTTATCTTATTCCCTTGGAGTGTTACGGACCAAATCCTCATGAAAACTATTTCCACGCACATAATGGGCAAGAAAGTGTTTGCAAGCAACCAGCCATTTTATTATAGGCGATTTTTGCCAGGTCAACCCAATTGCTTCCTGCAATGAAGTGCTTCATTCTGTGAACAGGGGAAAAGCAATGAATATCATCTACTTGACTTTAAGGGTTTTAATGACATCTCCTGTAACACCTTGGTAGCCAAGGTGATGGGATGCAGATCAGCGGGACGAACTACATGGTAAATAAAACCTGTCAGTCTGTTGGACTTAAAAGGTGCAATGATAAACCATGCAAAGTCTAGCTGGCAGCTGGATATGAGCAGCATTCCCTGCAGGCCAGTAGAGTTTAACTTCATCATCAGCGGTCTGCACAATAGCAGGGAACGTAACCCCAGCAGATTTGGCTCTGACACAAACTTAGGAGCAGTTGCTCGGATGGAGGGCCAGGCTCCCCCTCGGAGGGGAGCCATGTCAAACTGAAGAAACAGGCCAAAAGTAGAGTCAAGTCTGGCACCTTGATGGAATAGCCCTGTGCATCAATACAAGCTTGGAAGCAGCTGCTAGAGACCAGCTTTGTAGAAAAAGGCTTGGAGGTCTCCTCACTGAAGATGAGTCAGCAACATAGTTGTGCACTAAGGAAGAAAATGTTTGGGCTCTTGATGTTTTAGTATAGCCATGTGTTGAAAATTATTCTCCTCCATTTAGGACAGTGTCCAGTTTACGGCTCTGTCAGGACAAAAGGAGTACTGAGAACCTGGGACTAGTCTAGCTGAGGGTCACAAAAAGGGCTAGAAGGCTAAAGCACGTGATGTATGAAGAGTACCCAAGGGACCTAGTTTGTTCAGTGTGTAGAAGAGATAGCTAAGGGTGCTGTAATTGTCATCTTAAGCTACAGAGGACAAAGCTAGAAGCTTTGCACAGTGAAAAGGGCAGGAGACAACAGATGTAAGTTGCAGCTAGGGACATTCCAGTCAGTACATGTTATTCCTTATAATTAATGAGTAGTTGCACCCTGAAACAGGTTCCCTGGAACCTCCGTCCTTAACAATATATACAGCTTGACTGGGCAGAGCCTAGAGCAGCCTCATTTGAAGTTAGCCCTGCTCTGAATAGGAGATTGGACTCCCAAGAGTCCATTCCAATTATTCTGTGATTGTAATTATTCTACTTTGTTAAATAGTAATATTTGGAAACTGAAGCCCAAAATAGCTTGTAGTTTCACAACAGTAAGACAAAATACTCTGTAAAATATCTTCAAAATTCAGCATGAAGGTATTGATTTGAAAAATTCTTTGTTGATTTAGGTACTGCGCTAGATTACCAAGCGATCCATTTACACACCTAGCTCCCAAGTGCAAAACACGAGAACTACCTGATCATACCTTCTACTCTACGCTCTACCTGCCAATCAACTCACCTCTTCGAGCCTCAATTGTTGTAGGTATTTAGGGAAGGAAAAGCTTGGAAACAAGTGTATATACTTGTACAGATGCATGCTTTTTTTTTTTTTTTTTTTTTTGAGAACTAGCTTTTCTTCAGTGCTACTAATGAAAATTGATTTCTGTTTTCCTGCATTGACCTCTGTAACTGTTTTCAGATTATTGTTTCTCTATTGTAATCGAACTCCAACAGTTATTGTTTATTCTGAAAGCATAAATAGTTAGATTTCGTGCCCAATTATGAGCTGTAAGAATGTGTTTTATTTTTCTGTGGTCAATATTATACTGAGATCAAAAACTTGTAGTTGTGGCTTCCACAGAAAATGTTAGTCAGAGTATCTTTGTAAAACATTATATTGACAGTTTTGCTTATATGTGTGTTAAACTATGTGTAGTGTGTAGTAACTAATATCTCTTCAACCAAAACTTTAAGCCATGTTTAAATGTTTATAGGGTCCTCCAATGAGTTGTGCAAGACTGGCTGAGAGAGTTGTAGCTCTTATTTGCTGTGAAAAACTGCACAAAATTGGTAAGAATTTGAAGAGCAAATTTCTTTGGTCAAAAACTATTTGTAATTGAGAACCTGAATACTGAATGGAAGCTAGGGATATCCTTTTCCTTTCCTAAACCTATCTTTCCTATCCTATCCTAATCCTATCTTTTCCTGATGTCGTTTTTCTTTTCACCATGTTTTGTTATGTGGTTGTGTAATACATTTAACTAGCTTGCTGGTGAAATATTTTCATTGAATGTACTTTGCCTTAAACATTGAATGCAGCTGCATTTGAAAACAGATTTTGATGTTGAATGTACATAACGTAAAGGGAAAAAGATCTTTTTCACCAGAGGGTCATGGCCTTAGTTTAGGAAATACATATTGCAGGGAAAAAAAAAAAAGTGAGTTGTGACAAAACAAACTCTTATAATACAGAGCCCAAAGTTTAGTACATTCTCTATATAATCATAAGTTGTGGTATAGAAATAGAACACTTCAGTATTATTTCAGCTGTCTTCTCTCTAATAGCAATACGATAAATAATCTTTACTGTAGATTGCTTTTAAGAGCATCCCATATTATTATGGGTGCTTTGAAGCAATACAAATATATGTATATATCTTTAAGCAACAACAAAAAGTTTTTCTGATGAGTTAAGCCTTTTGATCATTGTCTGAATACGGAAATAGGAGTATCCGAGAATAATCCTGTAGTGTCTTAACTTGGGATTCAGAGTGCACATTCAGCAGTAGCATTGCCTTTTCTCGAATGATACCAAAATAAAATTATTTCACTTTTATTGCAGTAGCTGTGTGAGTCATTTTAATAAAGTATTTTGGTGGTTGGTTAGTTTTTCTTGGATGATTTTTCGCTGATATTTTCATTGTATAGTTCAAATTTTAATTGAAACTTCTGAGAGAATTCTACTATAAAAATATTATTACTGAACACAAATTCAGAATTTAGAAGAATAATAATAAATGTTAAAGCAATCTATTGCAACTCTTACTTACAAAACCTTGCTACTGTTAGTGTATATAAAAAAAATAGTCGTTTTCCTGAACTACTATATCTGTTGTGTAATCTTTGGAGGGACCAGGATTGGATTGTTCCTGATGTTATTTTTGTTTACTCTTCTACTCAGGTGAACTTGATGATCATTTGATGCCAGTTGGGAAAGAAACAGTTAAGTATGAGGAGGAGCTTGATTTACATGATGAAGAGGAAACCAGTGTGCCAGGAAGGCCAGGCTCTACAAAACGAAGACAGTGCTATCCTAAAGCTGTTAGTATCACTTAGTGCTCTCCACCTCTCCAGTGTTATACGTTGTATAGTAACAAGAAAACAACATTGCCAGTTCTGTCTTACATAATGTGTAATCCTTGAGATGGTTTTTGTATTTATAGTAGAAATATTTGCATTGTTAGGTATATGGAGGCTTGTTTTCCTGAATGAATTTATGGGGGCATGTTTTCTGAAAACCTGTAGTTCAAAGAAATGGTTGTTTCTTTTTAAGAGCATAAGCAAGTATGGTAGTGAGATGTTGTATAGACCTGCAAGGTGAAACTAACTTTGAAGCTTTCCTTTTGAGAAAGATTATTAACGTAGGACCTTATTTTTGCTGGTAGAGCTGGGAGAAAGAAAACTAGGAAAAAACTATTTCACCTATTTCACCTTTCTGGTAAATATACTAGGATAAAGAAAAAACACTAGCTTTCTAGAGAAGTAAGTTGTAGGTTTAGTGGGCAGGCTCACGGTTCAAGTTATTTGACATCATTGCGTCAGTGCGGGATTTGCACTCTTTTTTTTTTTTTTTTTTTTTTTTTTTTTAAGATAGTTGGTTTAGTTTGATCACTGTAGTGATCAAATTAGTTTTTGACCTTTCTTGGTGCTTCTTGTCAGCAGCTGGAGTTTTTTGGAATGGGATCCTTTCAAAATGGTTGTAGTGTTTCTCGTTCAGAGGAGTAGATTTGTCAAGTGATGATACATTGTTCTCTTTCAATTTATTTTTCTATGGGATCCAAGAATTATTTTTGCCTCTTTTTTTTTTTTTTTTTATTTTTTTACATCTGAAAAAGGAACTTTGGCAAATGTTTAACATCTACCAGGTCTTCTTCAGCTTAATATAGTTATTAAACTAAATATGTTTCCATTAAGCCAGACCCACACTTCTGTTACAGTATAACTCTGAAATCCAGGGCCGTATGTACTTCAGCTTATTTTCAGATTAACAGAAGAATCATTTTAAAGACGTAGTGAACTTCTTACCCAACAGAAAATGCAGTTCATAAGAACTGTGTGTTTTAGGGAGAGATTGGGGGAGGGGGACTATTTTTTTGTGTGTGTATGTTATTTTTTATTTATTTATGATGAATGTTTCATCCACCCTTTTCACTGAGATTTAAAGAGCTTGAAAGAAATGTTTAGGAGTTACTGGCATACTCACAAAATGTGAAAATTAACATCAAAATTTGAGCTTTATTGATGGTGAAGTTACATCTGTTCTGCTGTTAGACTTGGGTTTTTAACACCACATGGATGACATGGTGAAAGTTGGCTCTGCAGACAGCAAGTTCAAGGAGTACCGTGTTCCGTTTAATGCTAGTGTTCAGTGAGATCTCACTGTGCCCAGGCCAGATGTGGCCACTGACCAAACTTTTTTACTTGATTCTTTATTAACTTTTTTTTTCTGTCTTGGTAACATCTTTCCTAATTAACGTAGTTTGTTCAATAGTACTTAGGTAAATTTTGCTGATAAAACTGTGGCTTTTTTGTTTGTTTGTTTGTTTTTGTATTTGTTTGGTTTTTTTCTTCAATTCTAGATTCCAGAATGTTTGAGGGATAGTTATCCCAAACCTGATCAGCCTTGTTACCTGTATGTAATAGGAATGGTGTTAACTACTCCTTTACCTGATGAGCTCAACTTCAGGAGGCGAAAGCTGTACCCTCCAGAAGATACAACAAGATGTTTTGGAATATTGACAGCCAAACCTATACCTCAGGTGATGAGTCTCGCTCCTCCCCTTATTCTGCATGCCTTCCTGCTGCCTCCCCCGTTACTCTGCTACCCCAAACCGAAGGGTTGTAATGACCATATTATGATAAGTGCTGATTATATTAAGTACTCTCCATAAAATGGGTAAAAATATCAAATATGATCACAGTTTTATGTTTTTAGTGATAGAACAAGCTATTCTGTTTCCACAGAGCTCTTTGTAATTTTATTTTACACAGTGACAAATTCAAAATTCCTTTTTTGTGAAAGGTATGATAGTAGTGGAATTTCAGCTACAGAGGTTGCTTACAGCAATAAGTTCTTTCAGCACTCCTGATTTGCAGCAGAAGCGAATAGGCCATTTTAGGGAAAACTGGCACAAAACCTGGAAGGAAGTCACCTCTGAGAGGGGTTCAATGTGATCAAAGTGTAAATGAACTAATTTTGTAAATGTCCTCTTATTTGAAGCCAGTTTATCTTGATTTTTAAATATTTTGTGCTAAGGGTAATGAATTCCTAATTGATTCATTACAAGGAAGCTATGCTGTGGACCTATCTACAGCAGTGAATTCCAAGCGCATAGTTAATGTGGCAATTATTAATGATAAGAATCTTTTAGAGGAAGCATGAGAGAAATGAGTACCCAGAACGATCTCAACTGCGAAAACCAGCACACTCCCATGAGCTCTTCCTAACAGCAGAAGTCTCTGGGTTAGGCTGGTAGATGGGAAAATCTGCGAGTTCCATTTTGAAATAGGTCTTAAGAATGTTACTGCAAAACCCCAAGAATAGAATACAGGATAGAAGGATACACACAAAAGGTCATGCCTTAACCAAAAGGGGAAGAACCACCAGACTTCAGAACTGTCACAGAGGAGAAGTGGAAATTCTATACTTGCTCTTAGATATTTTGGAAAGGTTTTTTTTTTTTTTTTTCTTTTCCTGCAGTTCCTCAACTAATAAGGACAGTATTTCAAAGTAAATTTTCTATTGTCTGCAAAAGAAAACACTTCAAGAATATTGTTCCTCAGGACTATTTCAATAGCACAGTGACAGCATTGGTCTTTGCATGCTTAGTATCATTTCATTTCATTTACAGTATCTGAACTAGACACTTGGGAAATTAGAACTAAGCACTAAACTAAAATTGGGAATCCAATTCCCAAGTTTTCTCTTATGATTTTTTTCATTTTTTTCTTAGATTCCTCACTTTCCTGTGTATACTCGCTCTGGAGAGGTTACAATATCCATTGAGCTAAAGAAATCCGGTTTTACTTTGTCTCTGCAAATGCTTGAGTTGATAACACGGCTCCACCAGTACATCTTTTCACATATTCTTCGTCTTGAGAAACCTGCACTAGAGTTTAAACCCACAGAAGCTGATTCAGCCTATTGTGTTCTACCTCTTAATGTTGGTAAGAACAGTTTTTCTTATTTACCCTTAGCTTCCCTTAATGCTTATGTTAAATTTCAGATACTAGGTGTAAAGATGACACTATGTGTGGCAGGATTCAGTAGCTGTAACTTATTTTTTTTCACATTCCAAATTAGTTTTAATTCCTGTTACGAGCTGATTTGTAGTAGTCTTCAGCTGACTGGACAAGAATCCAAAATCATAAATATATGGGCAAAAAAAATTTATTCTGACACTTTTGAGGGATGGATGAAGCAAGTGAAATGAAAGCAATCAGATATACATACAGAATAAGAAAAAAAATTGTAATTCACAAATTCCCTGAAAACTTTCTCCTAGAAAACACTCCCTGACTAACTGAGTTATGCACTTCCTTTTTAAGTTGATGACTCCAGCACTTTGGACATTGACTTTAAGTTTATGGAAGACATTGAAAGATCTGAAGCGCGTACAGGCATTCCCAGCACACAGTATACAAAAGAAATGCCTTTTATTTTCAAATTAGAAGATTACCAGGATGCAGTTATCATTCCAAGGTGAGTACTGCATATAGTGTGACCTTAAGTATGTACAAGTTGTATTTATATAAGTGCTCTCATAATGGGATGTCAGTGTTGACAACAAGATCTGCTTGAAAGAAGCATTCTTAAATTATATAAGGCACCAATGTATGTTAGATATTATATTAGATTGGGCACCAATATTTCTTCATATTTGTGGGAAATTTTGTTTTGTTTTTGCATTTTTGTTTTTAACAGTAGGCGTATCTTCATAGAGTGGGTCTTAACCAAAATCTGTAGGCCTCACAAGACTCCTTCCCTTTCCTTTTCTAGGTGCATTAGAGTACACATACTTGCACAGAGTACGCAGTATTCTGATTAAAATGTTGTGTGACTTCATCGCTACCAACTGGCTTGCTGAAAATAATTTTAGCTTGAGAGATTGAGTGGATGTCCTGTTCTCTGGTTAATGCTTATTCACAGTAAAGACTTGCCAAAGGAAGCATGCTATTTGATGGCTGGAAAAAATAACAAGTGCAAAAGATCATTTAAGGCTTAAGACTGATAAAATCTTTCTGTTGTATTTAGAAAGAAAACTTTACGTGGAAGAGAACCCAGATCTCATAAGTATTTAGTGTATCAATCAACAAATTACACCGACAAAATACTTGACAGATTTCAGTCTTACTACAGATACTGTGACATCTCTGCATATTTTGTTACTAGATGTTTGTGACTGTTCTAGTGCTTTGAATTAACAGTTTTTAGCTTAACCAGAAAACTAGTCAGGTTTAAGGGTGAGCAAAGGGGAACTTCTTCATAGCCACCATGTTTAGCAGAATTAATCCAATGCTAACTCTGTATAGTTAAGCAAATAGCAATAGGTCTTTGTGTGATGAGGGTACCTAGGAAATCAGGTATGGAAGGACTCTTTTAAAATGTTTGAACTTCTGATATTAGGTTCTCTTCTATCCTGTAATTTAGGTTTGCATCAGACTTTTATCAGGCTGCATTTTCTATGATTATTTCCCAATTTCTCTTTTTTTTTTTTTTTCTCCTGTTCATCATATTTTTCATTGTAGTGCCCAAATAGCATCACTAACAGTGATAAAGGTGTTGCAGCAACTTGCCTATACCTTCCCCCCTACCTTCCCAAGGTTTGCATCCTCCTAATGAACTGTCCTGCCTTAGCCTCCTTATAAGGCTTGTAAGTTTACCTAATAAGGAATTTGAGATTTTCTGTTTTAACTTTATTTGGAGGGTGACTTAGCTTAAAATGCCAATTTAGTAGTAAGGTTGTAGAGTTCTAGTGTAAGGTAGAACTCTCTGCAAATTCTAGTGCTTGAGGAGGTCAGACTTTAACTGTTAGAAATTTAGAATTAATAAACTATCACTTGCAGCATTACTCTGAGGAGGTTGTCCAGAGATTGATTATATATTAGATTTTGAAAATATGAGTCTTTCATTTTATTTAGATACATCAGCACAGTAAACTGCATAGAGTATAGCTTGATTGTTCTTCCTTGTTTTACAACATGAATTTCACTTAGTATCTGATTTTGCTGGACAAATTGTTTTCTACAAAAATCAGTGAATTATTTAGTGGTTTAGCATCCTGACTACATTGACTGCACTGCAGCAATATGATAGAGATTTTGCTCTAAGGATGTAACGTATGCTAAACTGTTTTTGTTTAGGTATCGAAATTTTGATCAGCCTCATCGATTCTATGTAGCTGATGTATACACTGATCTTACTCCACTAAGTAAATTCCCTTCTCCTGAATATGAAACTTTTGCTGAATATTACAAAACAAAGTACAATCTTGACCTGACCAATCTCAACCAGCCACTGCTGGATGTGGACCACACATCTTCAAGGTAAGTGTTGCTCGAAGTTTGTAATTTTGCAACAAACAGCTCTATTTGTTTTGGTATAATATGATAAAGCTGGAGACTTAGGCTTTCTGAAATAACTACTGATTTTTAGAGGAGGTTTTTAGCATGTGTCATAACAACTCTAAGGTGAAATTCCATCTTTTTCCAGAAGTAGCTGGTCTGTCACTTTATAGTGTGTTAAGGATGAGTGCTCAGAATAAATTGTCACTTCAGAAAGTTTAGGCTATTCATAATTTCTTATACATTCATGTTAATATATTTTTACTTGTTCTTAGACTTAATCTTTTGACTCCTCGCCATTTGAACCAGAAGGGGAAGGCACTTCCACTAAGCAGTGCTGAGAAGAGAAAAGCAAAGTGGGAAAGTCTGCAGAATAAACAGGTAAAATAGAAGTACTTAATTCAAGTTGTTTCTCTCTAACAGTGTTATGAAGTCTACCTTCAGTAGTAAAATTCTATTCTCGCCCTTTTCCAACCCCACCTCAGATACTGGTTCCAGAGCTCTGTGCTATTCATCCTATTCCAGCGTCACTGTGGAGAAAAGCAGTTTGCCTTCCCAGCATCCTTTATCGCCTGCACTGCCTGTTGACAGCAGAGGAACTAAGGGCTCAAACAGCCACTGATGCTGGTGTAGGGGTTAAATCACTTCCTGCAGATTTCAGGTATATATTTTTATACCACTGTTGCATGAATTTTAAATTGATAACATTTGTTTGACTCATGTCAGCTCTAAGCAAAGGATATGGTTAGAAAAGACTTGATCGTAAATAATGTTATTCAGTTACTTATGAAGATGCTGCAGTCTGTTCTTTTCAGAAGAACTTTTTTATCATATATATGCATAAGAGTTTTCTTCTGTGGTCATATTTTCTTTTAACAAAATCAGCATATATCTTTACAGATATCCTAACCTGGACTTTGGATGGAAAAAATCTATTGACAGCAAATCCTTCATCTCTATTCCGAACTCCTCTTTGGTAGAGAATGAAAATTACTGTAAGCACAGCCCAATTGTAGTCCCTGAAAATGCTGCACATCAAGGTGCTAATAGAACCTCTTCTGCAGAAAAGCATGACCAAATGTCTGTGAATTACAGAACATTGCTCAATGAGTCACCCAGTAAACTCCAAATTGATGTCTCAGCAGAACTTGCAGCAATTAATGGTGTTTCTTATAACAAAAATCTTGCCAATGGCAATTGTGATTTAGTTAACAGTGACTTTTGCCAAGGAAATCAGCTGAATTACTGCAGGCAGGAAATACCTGTACAACCAACTACCTCATGTCCCATTCAGAATTTATACAGCAGTGAGAACCAGCCCAAGCCCAGCAATGAATGTACTCTACTGAGTAATAAATACCTTGATGGAAATGCTAACAGATCTACCTCAGATGGATGCCCCAAAATGGCAGTGACCACCAGTACTTCAAAAGCTCTTAATCTTTCAATAGACAGAGTGGATTTTGAAAAGAGCCCTTCCAGCGGCTACTCCTCAAAAACTCTTGGCCCCAATCCTGGTCTCATTCTTCAAGCTTTGACTCTTTCAAATGCTAGTGATGGTTTTAATCTGGAGCGGCTTGAAATGCTTGGTGATTCATTTTTAAAGCATGCCATCACTACATACTTGTTTTGCACTTACCCTGATGCTCATGAGGGACGGCTATCATATATGAGAAGCAAAAAGGTAAGTAATAATGATCCAATGATATTGGGTAAAATGCTGGCCGTAACAAACTATGTATAAAAAAAAGTGTACATGATGATTGATGATTGAATGAACCAAGGTGATCTAGGTCCACAACTTTACTGATAGATTATACGTTTGGTATCATACATATTGGGAGCAAAAAAACAGGATGACAGAGTTAGTGTTACATGAACTGTCATTGGTGAAACTTTTTTGCTCATTTCAAAATCTAAACCAGCTGATTACCTACCTAAAGAGAGATAGGACTAAATAGAACCAGAAATTCTGGGTTAGTGAGGATGTGTTTGGTAGATCATATTAGAGCTGCCTTGACTAGAAAGTCTTTAAACAGGAGACCTTGAATGAAGAATTGACAGTTAGCTGCACAGAGCCCCAGGTTGGAGTTTTACTCACCTTGAGTTGTTTCCTTAATAAATTACTCTTTGTGAAAGCTTTTGCATCATCCTGAAGGAGTATTTACAAACAAAATGTACTTTCAAAATTGCTATATCAAAATTTTAAAATATTTTAATGTAAATATAAATTGTAGGGAACAGAGCCTCTTCTTCGGCTGTTTTTTAAAATTCTGGACTAATCAATCGTATGAAAGTTCTGTTCTTCATAATGTAATGACTTGAATCAAGTGCTAAGGATTGGACTGTTTCTAATAAAATTTATCACCCCTGAGAATTAAATGATTAAATAATTGTTTAATCAAGGAAAAGACTAAATAACTTGTGCAGTTCATATAAAATTCATTGAATATACAAGTTCAGATTTCAAGACTTAAACATGAAAAGTCTGTTTAAAATGAGAACGAAAGATCAGAAGTTTGTAACTAACCAGGAAAAGTAAGAACGTGTTTGTATGGAGTGTTGTTGTGGGTTTTTTTTGCAATAGTTAAAAGAATTTGACATAGTATCTAAATAACCTCTAGATTATGACTTAATTAAGATTTGCTGTGCAGAACTGTTCTAATACTTTCTGCTGCCAAGATTCAGATCAATTTACCATAATAGCAATCATTTCTTATTCCACATGTAGTCTGAATGTTGTTTATTAATGCTGTAGTTAATGACACTTGGACAGACTGTTCCATAAAGGTAACAATAATTTTGTTTTTCAAAGAGAATTTAACCTGGATTTCTTCCAGTGAAATTGTCACATTTCATATACCTGGCTTTAAATAATAAAAATAAAGAAAGAACTAGAGGAGATACATAGTAGAACAAATAGGACAAAGATCAAACAGACTTGGTTCTTTTTATTTTATATTTTTATCTAAATGAATGTTCAGAGGTTTATCAGAATGTTTTTCTTGAAGGTCAGCAACTGTAATTTGTATCGCCTTGGGAAAAAGAAAGGACTGCCTAGTCGCATGGTCGTATCCATTTTTGACCCCCCTGTCAATTGGCTTCCCCCTGGTTACATAGTGAACCAGGACAAGAGCAACACTGATAAATGGGAGAAGGATGAAATGGTAAGATTTAATTTCACCGTGTTAAGCAATAATTGTCTCCATATATCAATACATCCCAATGACAGAGATCAGAATTCTTCCACCTCTCTTCCCCTACCCCAAATATTTTGTTATATTTTCAGTTGGAAAAGATTCTACATCTTTGTTTCCCTTTTCTGTAAAACTACATGATAGCTTACAGAAAATGAGAGAAAAAATGAATAGAGCTCAAAGGAAAAATGTTGAAGATCAAACAGTAGTGAATGTCAATATGTTAATAGAAGAGCAGAGAAGAAGCCCTTTTTCTTTTTCGTAACAGATGAACTCATGAGAGCATGCTCTGAAATTTCTCACAGAGCTCAAAATGAATTATGAGTAGTCTTTTTGGTGTAAGCTCACCAGCTTACACCAAAGAGCTCTGGCTGTCTCTGCCTTTCAGTAAATAGTAATTTCACCTTTGTAGAAGGTGAATTGAAGCAGTAGTTGATAATAAGGATTATAATTGTCACGAGAATTCAGTCAGCTGTCAGCTACAGTGTTGGAATAATTGAGAGCAACTCATCAGAAACAAAATGGTGACAGGCCCCTTCATTGTCCATCAGTAATAGCTTCAGAATGACCAATTTTAATGAGAAGCTATTCAGATTATTTACTGTTTATGATTACTGTATGCTTAAAGTCAATGTTGAAGAAATCAGTGATGGCAACAGTCAGTCTAACTTAGTTTTTTTGTTTCTGCGTTTTTTTTTGTTTGTTTTCCATTTTGCAATTCTGAAGACTATGCTCAGATTGTGGAACCACTAGAGGGCACATGAGAGGTCTTTTAGGTAGATGTACTGTGCAAATAAATGTTTATTGCAGAATAAAACAACCTGATTATTGTAGCTTTATATTGTGCCAAGATTTCATTTCAAGAGGCTTACTGTTATACTTTTCTAAAAATAAAATAGCACATTTGGGACAGGAGCAAGTCTTTGCCTTTAAGAAGCTTTCAATTCTCTGTAACTCTTCAATGGTCTGTTCAGCCTTGCAAGCCTCACTTCATTTGTAAATAAAATATACAATTCCAGTCCAAAATTCAGACAGTTATTTAAGTAAGGTGTGGGGATTTTTGTGCCAATTGACAGTCCAGACATTGTGCAATTTCGCACATAAATTTCATTCTTGGTCCATGGGGTGATGATGTTTATAACTGGGGTGAGAATTCCCATAGCTCTTTGAATTATTACTAAAAGGTCGTAGAGGAATATTGGTACATTTGGCATTATCAAGCATTAGGAACTTCCCATTAATCAAATCAACAGGCTAGTTAGTTAAGTGGCTAATTTCAAAGAAGCATAAAAGAAATATATTTTATCTTCTGCTTGAAATGAAAGTGGCCAAAACATGTTTAAAATCAAGCAGGTGTTCCTTAAAAAAAAAAAAAAAGCTTATTTGTTGTTTCATTGTTGATTACTTCTGGATTGATGACTATTTATTAAAACAAATCTGTCTTCTTTACTACAGCACTTTACTACTCTTCTATGTAAGAAATGATACACAAATCATAAGATAGTTCACTTAGCTATGTTGTTAATTTAGTTGGGAAACTTGTACATGAAAATATATTGAGAATGAACGTTGAAACATACTGAAAATGAGATTTAACAGTTAATTTTCAATGTGTATACAAACAGACACTGAAATTGAAATTATTTTTAAATCTTCGACACAAACATTCCTCGTTCAGGAACTTGCATTTTAATTTCAGTGACGGCGGCAATAGTGGGGTACAATATGCAAAAACCTATACTTACTTTAGGTGGGAATTATCCTGCCTCGAGCATCATGCCGTTACCAGTATCCAAAATAAGTACTTTATATCAAATTTTGTTATCAGTTACTGAACAGTTAAGTTCCAGAAATGGCCACTCTGAGGATGTTATTTGGATAATTAGCAGCAGACTTTTTTTGAGCAAAATGTGCCAAAGCTACGGCTTTCTACAACCACCTTTTTTTCCTTTAATTGCTAAACCTGCTTCATCAGGATAGGGAAGTTTGATCAAGGTGGACACCCTGGCATTAGCAGCTGCCTTGCAGATCTTCATGGTTACATAGCTGGGCCCTGCTGTCTGACTGCAGAGGTGCAGGACCGTTATAGGCTCAGTTATCTCAATTGCTTCAAAACGGTGTTGGCTTTCAGGACCCAATCCAGAAAAGCACTTTGAAAAGAGTAAGATTGGATTTAAATTCAGTGGCAGAATTCCCATTCATGTCAAGGATGCAGGATTGAGCCTGTGAGTAGTCCTTTTGATATAAAGAGGACTACTTGTGCACCTAGTTAATATGTCTAAGTGCTTTCCTGGATTGGGGCCATAGCAAATTGTACAGCATTGTATAGCCTGGGCATATCTGTGTTCAATTTGTGATTTACTTCAGTCCATATCAGTTTGCTGCAGATGAGCAGGAAAAAGAGATAAGACGTCATTACTTTGCTGTTGTAGATATGTACGGATTAGAATATCGGAGACAAATTTAACTTTTCTGTTAATTAGGTGAGTCTTTAAGTATATCTTTAATTTGTAGTCTCTATTTCAGTATGACTAAAATAGAAGAAATATGTACCTGTTTAAAGAGATAAGTTTAATACTAATTGCCTTTCCATTGCATTATACTACTTGGTTACTTAATGAATATGTTAATATTTAGTAAAAATAAGTAACACCTCTACTTTGGTAAGCTTCCATTCTTAGGTTTGCTCTATTCAAATTCTGGCAATATTACAAAATATATGACAAGCTGGATGAATATTGTCTCTGTTAAAATTAAGAATCATTATTTTGTGTTGTGTGTCTAATGTTGAACCAAAAATTGGTCTATATCTAATTTCTTCAAATAATCACTCACTGGATCTGACACACGCTTTCCAGACTGTTAAACATTACATTCTTGCCAACTAATTGTCATTACACTCTTGCGCCGATCCTTTAAACTTATTTTTTATTAGTCTGCCAAATAGACTACTAACTGTTATTATGGTTGTAGAGAAAGATATTTTGCTGCTTTTGAGTGATAATCATAAGGTAAAGGAACTTCTTACAGTTGTTTCGGTGACTGTATTTTCTCTTTGTGTATCCCAAACCTGAGATTATGGTATCAGCTACTATAGCAAAACATTGGAAACGCTTTAGTTAGAAAAAAGCACATGAATCTGTTTCTTTGTGCTTCTCTAAATCTGTTAATTGTAGTTTTTTTTCCCTAGTTTACCTTGGTGTACAAGTGTGAATTTGCATTTGATATATGCATCAGAAGCAACTATAATCATGAGATTGTATTCTTATGAAATGTTACATGTCTTGTAGGTAAAATACATGCTACTTATCATAGGGTAATATTGAAGACTCTGTATTCCAAGGCAGTTATTTTAATCTTAAAATGGTGATTAGACAATATAATTATTAATTATAATATTAATAATTAATAATTAATTTTTTAAAACATGTTCAGACTTATTATTAGTAGATAATACTCACATCCTACTCTTACAGCATTTCCTAAATCAAAGATGACCATTTTTCTTGCTCATACTTCATTCTGTGTGTTTGTGTGTTGTCTTATAGACAAAGGAGAATTTGGCTAATGGTAAACTTGAAGATTATGATGAGGAGGAGGAAGATGAAGACCTGATGTGGAGGTTACCCAAGGAAGAAGCAGACTTTGAGGATGATTTTTTGGAATATGATCAGGAACATATCAAATTCATAGATAATATGTTAATGGGATCAGGGGCCTTTGTGAAGAAAATTTCTCTCTCGCCCTTTTCAACCACTGATTCAAACTATGAATGGAAAGCACCCAAAAAGTCATCCCTGGGTAATGTTCAATTTTCATCGGATTTTGATGATTTTGACTACAGCTCTTGGGATGCTATGTGCTACCTGGATCCTAGCAAGGCTGTTGAAGAGGATGATTTTGTAGTGGGCTTCTGGAACCCGTCAGAAGAAAACTGTGGCGTTGATGCAGGAAAACAGTCTATCTCCTATGACTTGCATACGGAGCAGTGCATCGCTGACAAAAGCATTGCAGACTGTGTGGAAGCCTTGTTGGGCTGCTACCTGACCAGCTGTGGTGAGAGAGCTGCTCAGCTTTTCCTGTGTTCACTGGGGCTGAAGGTGCTCCCTGTGATTAAGAAGACTGATTGGGAAAGCACTCTGTGTGCTGCCCGAGAGAACTGCAGCAGTCAGGAGAAAATTCTTTCACCGAGCTCTGTTTCTGCTTCTGTAGTTAATTCAGAGCCTTCTCTGTATAAAGACCTGGAATATGGCTGCTTGAAGATTCCACCAAGGTGTATGTTTGATCACCCAGATGCTGAAAAAACCCTGAATCATCTTATTTCTGGCTTTGAAAACTTTGAGAGGAAAATAAATTACAGTTTTAAGAACAAGGCTTATCTTCTTCAGGCATTTACTCATGCCTCTTACCATTACAATACCATAACTGGTAAGTTGTCTTAAAGGAACTATGTTTCCTATATTAAGAATAAGGGTAGTACATGTTATGTTCCCATGCATAGTCCTTTTATGATATTTCTTCTTATTTTAACATATTAAGAAATTAGTGACCTCTGAATGCAAAAAAAAAACCTTAGAAAATACTATATTGTCACTGATTTAGAGGAGGACACTTATTGAAGCTTTATAATAATATGAATAATTCCTGTTTTTCCTTGATACAGATGTAGCTTTATCAAGCTTCAGGAAAGAACACTTTACATCTCTGACCCTTTATTGCTAGGTATACAACTGATGCTAAATGGAAACATTTAGTTGGCATTTTTTCTTACATAACTCTAAATTACTGTGTATTTCTAGAAATGTAGCTGTCACGTTTTGCAAACATATTTAGCAAAAATTTTCCCATAATCCCAAATATTTTACTCTGACTATATTTTTGAACAGTAAAATCAGACCATAGAACATTTATTAACTCGATAGTCTGTATAATAGCAAAATAAAGAGACTCGGTTTGAAGTTTAATTTAATTTCGAGTATATTATAGATTAGATATTTAAAACTGAACTGGTTTGCTAAGTCAGACTAAATATTAATTTCAGGTTAACTGCTTAATGCTTCTGTACATGATCTCAAAAGATTTGACACAAAAACACTTTTGAGTTACCAAATGTTTTCAATTATGTTTGCTTATGCTATTTAAATGATTAATTTAGTATTTGTTCTTTTTTAAACCTTAAATATTTCCCTATAGTAATATGCAATTAAAATCAAAACAGGGTAAAATTCCAACCCTATTTGAAGTGGACGTCAAATTTCTGAGCAGTCAGCAGTCTGAATCTTTCTCCATACTGAACTAGTTCCTTATTCCAAGAAATAAGAAATCTCTAGTTTAATTAAAGAAATAAGTCATTTTGAAATCTTAATGTATTAAGAAGCTGTTCTGACACTGAAACTATTTCTTTCATTTTTCATTTACCTTCTTACATATTTATGTTTTACAAATATTTCACAAAATCTGTGGAAGGTAGTAATTTTTATTTTTATATTTATTTTTAATATATAGATTAACGAATGGGAGCAATAACACATAATATCCAGATAAAATCATGTTGTTAGCACAAAGTTTTGATTCTATGTCCTTTTCTGTTTAACGAGGAAGATGATTTTGAATTGTTATAGTACTTTTACTTTTCACAATGAACCGCAGTTGAGATCTAGCAATACCTTAGATTCACCTGCTATAAAGGTACTTTCCTACTAACCATTTCACCATGATATTGCTTTTATGGTAGTTTTGTTGTTCTTCTCTTCCCACCTATCCCTATTGACTTTCTGCAGGTTTTTTGTCTGTTTGGGGGGTTTTGTTTGCTTGTTCGTTTTCCTTTTTGGTTGTGTTGGTTGATTATTTTGTCTTTTTTTTTTTTTTTT
>VWPW01003981.1:445357-540022 GCA_013389825.1 Crypturellus undulatus | reverse complement strand
TTTTTTTTTTTTTGGTGTTGGGGGGGTGGTGGTGGTTATAGTCTAAAAATACACCTTTATAATCCTCTAACTACCGTAATTCCCAAATTCAAACAGTGAAAACTTCCCAGTCTCAGTTTTCATTTTAAAAGAATCCATTGTGAATGGGAATCTCTGTTCAATGCATTTCCAGAAGTCTGAATGTGTAGGAAATTGGATCAAAAATTTCAGGTTTATATTCCCTTTTATGTATTGATTTCTCTATTCATTTTTTGAGATTTGATTATCATCTCTTCCAGATCAGCCTGGTGGTAGAATTACTTGATTTTTTTTTTTCCTTTGTACATTTTTACCCCTCAGGACAGCGTAAAGATCTTGAGCACAAATTTTAATTCATTAGAAACATAGAGGTTTTTTGCTAGCCTAGCCTGACATGAATTAATGTTTGGTTGAAAAGTCTCTAAAGTTTGGTTGAAAATTTTGTTATGTGTTTTTTTGTTTGTTTGTTTGCTTTTTTTGTTTTTGTTGTGTTTGTGCTTTGCTTTTGTATTCCACTAGAACCTTTAATCTAAGCATAAACTCCTAAAGATACCTGTTCTAAAACCCACGTTATCTTTTCTGACTGTTGGTAAGTTTGTGGTATTTACATGGCAGCCTACCAGACTTTTTATTCAGAAAGACCAGAAAGAATGTGTGCATTAAACTCATGTTGTACATTCTTTTATTTGTAATGCCCCAAGATTGTTACCAGCGCCTAGAATTCCTGGGAGATGCAATTTTGGACTACCTCATAACCAAGCACCTTTATGAAGACCCACGGCAACACTCTCCAGGAGTTCTTACTGACCTGCGATCTGCTCTGGTCAATAACACCATCTTTGCATCACTGGCTGTAAAGTATGACTACCACAAGTACTTCAAAGCCGTCTCTCCTGAGCTGTTCCATGTTATTGATGACTTTGTACAGTTTCAAATGGAAAAGAATGAAATGCAAGGAATGGATTCTGAGGTTAGTGGTAGTAGAAAAAGGTGTTTGGAAGCTTGTCATTGGATTTCTTAGCATGATGCACTTTCTTGTACCTCTTTAGCCTTATGTGTATAGCAGACAAAGAAGCAAGTGGCTCACGATAATAAAGCACTAAATATGCAAAATAAAATGCAATCTTCAAAAAGTGTAAAGTGAATAAAAGCACCCAATGTAATTAAATGGAAACTAGGCTTGCCTTTAGGATTGCCTTCTGTGGTGGCACCTGATTTCAGTCAGTTTTTTACCTTTCTTTTTATTTTTTCTTTTCCTTTTCTTTTTTTTTCCTTTTTTTCCGCTCCAGGCTTTTCTTACTTTTCTTCAATTGATTAAAAATATTAACATGAAAATAACTTTGACAAAGAGGCACTAGCTCACATAATAGTGTGTTAGGATAGGACTTCAGTGCAACACCATTAACGATATATTGGCACAAAGCAGGGCTTGCTTAATGTAGTAGTACAGTGTGACAGAGTTGTGTGCTGTTTTTGTTCTTGATGGTTTCTGCTGGAGCAGGCATCATCACACGGTAATCCAGTATGTGTTTCTGACGTGCTGCTAAAGGCTTTATTTCTACTAGCCATGGAGACATTATAAGCATCTTTCAAACCACTTGAAAAAATAATTTAACTGAAATCTTGAATATAGAGATATAATATCTGTGCTATGCAGAAAAACGCATGATAATGAACACTTATTTGCCAGCAAGTTGGACTAAAACCAGCTAAGGTAAGAGCCGCTCAGAAAATGAAAGCAGGAGTCCTATAGGTTGTATTCTAAGAAGTGGAGTTGATTATTAATGATCCTTTTTGATGCTTGGTTATTAATTATCTTTTTAAATGCTGTATTTTTTATCTTAAAAACTTTGGTTTAATCACTTTAAGAAATAATCTGTCCGAGAATCTCACTAAACAGGTTAGTCACCTTTAATAATTTCACCTCTGATATACAATTTAAAATCTTAGCAACCGGAAGGCTTCAGTGTGCTGTGTGTGTTTACAACCCTTGCATCTGTCACACAGTGAAATCCATATGTTTTCTGGGAACGTTCAGAAAGCAATGACCAAGAAATTTGTGGCTGATATTTAGATGGTATGAATTATTTTATATTAATGAATCAGATTGTTATCTGTATAATATTCTTTATGCTGTAAGTAGAAAGACTAGGAACTCAGTTTGAGAGCGCGGAGCAGTGATTTCTTACCTTTTTTCAGTTTTGCTGTTATGCACAATGATTGCCTCAAAACTTCCACAAAAGTTGCAACCAAATTATAAGAATAGCTGTTTCAAATAAAATTCTTGTTCATTCCCCCCATGCCTGCTCCCTATCTTGGTCTGGCACTGACTTGCTGAAACTCTTATTTCATCACAGTTAATGCAAGAGTCTTTGTTTCAGCAGTTCATGCCAGCTAGACTGGTCTCCATGTGTGTCTCCCCATCATCTGCTTTTCTTTTTCAGGTCTCACTTCTGAAACATCTGTTGTCTCTTGCCATATAGCTCTTAATTTCTCTCTCCCTCAGTTATTTTAGTACTATATAACTCTAAAGTACTGGAATCTACTCTTAGAATGCAATACATTATTCAAAATATAGTTGATTTTTTTTTTTTCGTACCATCACAATTCCTATTTGGAGGGCATACAAACCAAGTGACTCCTTGTTTGATTTATTTTGCATAGGAGCACTGGGTGAGACTAGTTCTTAAAGTATTATGGTGGCTGTTAAAAAGCCTGAAGGCTTAGCATAGGCTTTTGAACCCTGAAGGGGATTTCACCCAAATGGAGTGAGAGCCTGGCCACTGGGTAAAAGAAAAGACAGGCAAACACTTGGGAGTGATGGTTTGTAAGGGGAATAGGCTATTGTCTTAAATGAAGAGTACAGAGAAAAAATGTGCCTGCCTTAGAAGTACCTTATTGTGCCTGTAGATACTGTAGTATCTTAGTTTGACATTGTTAGTTATCAGCTACTCATGGCTTATTTAATTAATACTTCCTTCGTGCCTATCTTCTAGGTAGAGGAGGTATGGAAAGGGTCCATTCTATTTTCTTCCAAAGCTTCCTTCTAGTTGTTTAAAATATGAACTCTTTTTTTTTCCTTTGTTTTTCTTTTTTTTCATTATAAATGGCTTTCTAATATTAAGTGGTAGAGGCAAGTCTGTTTCTTATTGGAAAAAACAGACCCGTGGTGAAATCCTACAGAATTATTACAGGAAGAATTCACAAAGCATATAAGGTCTCTGTACACAATGGTGTTTGGGGATTTTTTTTCACATTTGAAAAATGATATATCCAACAACTTGCTTTCATTGGGGAATAAAAGAATGATTTCACTTTGGAAAGTTGACAGTGAAAGACTTAAAGGAGGCAGCTCAGGATAGGGTGTAAGAGAACTTACATTTCTGAAGATCTTTGTTTTATTTTAAAAGGAGCAAATGTCTCTCTTTTCTCCTCCTTTCCCCTCCCTTCTCCCCCCTGCCCTGTCTTTTTCTAATTGCAAACAGCTCAGAAGATCTGAAGAAGATGAAGAAAAAGAAGAAGACATTGAAGTACCAAAGGCCATGGGGGATATATTCGAGTCTCTTGCTGGTGCCATTTATATGGATAGTGGAATGTCTTTGGAAATGGTTTGGCAAGTGTACTATCCGATGATGAGGCCACTAATAGGTATTGTCAGTTTCTGAGGAAAAAAGAAATTAATTAAGTACCATATGCTAGGAAGACAACAAAAATCATTTTTATTTTTTTAACAGAAAAGTTTTCTGCAAATGTGCCCCGTTCCCCAGTGCGAGAACTGCTGGAGATGGAGCCAGAGACAGCCAAATTTAGGTAAGAAAAAAATTTTCTTTGATACACAGTATGATAAAATAACCTTAAGCTATGTTTCATAAACAGCTGAAGATTTTTAAGTGCCTTTTAATTTCTTCTCCACTAAGCCCTTAGAGTGTTGATGTTTTGTTGCGTTTCCCCAGTTGTTACTTCCTGAGAAAAGTAGTGATTTCTGTTTGACTATACTGCTCTTAACTTCAGTTGAAAAGAGAACGTAGGTCCCTTATTTCACCTTAACTTGCCCAGGCAGTAAGTAATTCTTGCATGTGTTTTTGCAGTCCTGCAGAAAGAACTTACGATGGAAAGGTCAGAGTAACGGTGGAAGTTGTAGGAAAGGGCAAGTTTAAAGGTGTTGGCAGAAGCTACAGGATTGCCAAATCTGCAGCTGCAAGAAGAGCACTACGAAGCCTCAAAGCAAATCAACCTCAGGTCCCAAACAGCTGAGACTCCTCTTTAAAGTAAATAAAATGGGGGGCGGGGGGGAAACACACAAATAAAGCAAATTTTTAAAGTTGTTGATGTGAAGAGGAACAAATTGAAGACAGAATTCAAAGTTTGTTTGATAACAGATAACAAAACATTTAACATGTATAAAATTTTGGAACTAATTGTAGTTATAGTTTTTTGCGCAAACACAATCTTGTCTTCTTTCCTCACTTCTGCTTTGTTTAATCACAAGAGTGCTTTAATGATAACATTTAGCAAGTGTTCAGAATAATTGTTGTCAGGTCTTTTTGCTTTACTTTATTGTCAGTACAGCTTTGCTTAGTGTTAGAAGGCCAGGGAGCTTAGGCCTAATGCAGTTGCTAGATTTATATATAATAATCTTGAAATTCTTCAATCTGTGCACTAGTGCCAGTCATAAAGCAGTTGGTAAACTGTACTGGATGATTGGGTATAAGAAAGAATAAGTGTGCCAGTATTGTCTCTTGTTTTTTCCCCTCCTTCATGTCATCTTTTGCATTAAGATGATATTCCTAATCATTATTGCACTTATTTGTTAGGGACAGATTTTAACTGAAATGGCTGGCATACTGGTAGAATGAAATTTCAATTTCCTTATGCCACATAGTCTTGCATTTAAAAAAAAGAAAAAAGAAAAAAAAAAAAAGGTTCTTGCCTTAAAAATAAATAAACCCTCATTAATAATCTTTTATTTCTGATCTTTTTTGGAACAAACTATTTTACATTCCCTTCATTTTGTTACATATTTTGCAATGATACAGCTCTATATTTACAGTACAACTCATTACTATAGCTGTGACTTATTACAGGATTATAATAAAAGTTGTATTCATATATATGTAATTAGGTTATTTTTAACAATTCAGAGGAGGTGGTTAGACTACAGTTTTTTTTTTTTATATCATAAACTATGGTCTTGGCTAAAATTCCAATTTTACACAAACCTGCAAGCTAGATAGTTCTGATACTGGAAACATTAATGAATAATGCACAGTACATACTGTCACTAACAAAATAACCTTAGACATATCACACCTAAAATATGCTGCAGATTTTATAGTCAGTTGGTTATGTATTTAACAAATGGAGCACCTTTAGACCTAGAGATATTTCCACATAAATTTCTTACTGTACTTTTCAGAATTGCATGCATATTTCACCTACCAAAGCTGTGCTGTTAAATGCCATGAAAGCTGATGTTTGAGATAAAACTGCCGTACTTTTGATACATCTGTGATTTAGGTCCTTAATTTAGAGAAACTAGCTCATTTGTGTTTTGATCTACATGGGGGTGGGGGGAAATCATACTTTTATTTTTTAGGCTTTGCCTATATTTCTTTCATTAGATTTTTGTAGGCACTCTTCACTTAAATACCTCAGTTCTTTTTTCTTTTTCTTTTTCTTTCTTTTGTTGCATGCATTGTTTTTTGTTTTTCTGTTTTTCCTGTTTTGGTGCTATGTTTATATATTATGCTTGAAATTTTAATTTTTTGCACTGTAACTATAATACCTCTTAATTTACCTTTTTTAAAAGCTGGGGGTCTTGTATTCCCACCAATATCAGTAGAGGTTTGCTGCAATTTTGCCCTGTTTAATTATGCTTGAAGTTTGAGAAAGCAGAGCAAGGTGTTTTAATGTTTTCCAGCACAATAGTTTGAACTTGATGCTGTGTCTTATGTATTAAATTACAAATAAATACTGTGTTTCCTTCTTTTAAAACCCTATTCCTTTCCTCACAAGTGCACACTAAAACACAACAAGAACTGTCAGCTCTAGCTTTCTTAAAAAAAAAAAAAAAGAAAAAAAGAAAAAAAAAATGCCTTAGTGGCAAGGAGTAGGCATTAAGCTTTTCTGAAATACAGTTTTCAAAAGTTCATATATTTTCTATTTTAAACATTTTTTGTTTTGCAAACTGAGCAGGTTTTGTATTTGAAAACGACATTAGTATAGCAGTCAAACGAAAAAGTCTAATACTAGCTTGTAAAAGAGTTCTAGCATTTCTTTGGTACTCGGTCATGAAAAAGAGGAAAGAACAAGCCTTTATGTGTACAAACAAATGTAAATGAAATAGACCTGTAAAAACATACAGACTAAATTTTCAAAAATTATTTGCTTTGAGGTAGCCATTTAAAAATTGCTGATCTGTGTTATAGCTATTTCTTTATGATAGAAGTGAAATTTCTTAGGCAAAATACATCATTAGTGTCAACAATTCTGTTGTTCTGGCCAGAGAAAAATCAGACCAACTCTTACCAACTTTTAAATTTTACACTATGTCTTTTAACACCTAAATTTCTTACTTTATTGTTAGAAGGTTTTAGATTCTCAGGGGTTTTGGGTAATGGTTAGAAATGCTGCAAAGTGTTTTGATGCAAAGAAAATAACTGAATTTGTTCTGTATTTCAGAATTGTTTAATGATCGCTTTGTTACTAGACAAAGCCTATGAATTGGAAACCTGAAATGTGTAGTGGCTGACTATAAAGTAGTTTCTGCTGCTGATGCGTTTATAAATGTGTTTTAAATGCCACATTTTTTCCAGTGTGACCTCAATGAAATACTTTGTATCCTTTGAGATAGAAAAATTATTAGTTTCCATGTTACACATCTGTGTGTTTTGCCCTTCAGTTGATATGATTTTGATATTGGACAATATATGCTATTATAGACCTAAATCTGATCATTTGGAGGTTGGGTAGAAGTCATTTGACGTGCTGTAAGCACAAGTGTGAGCGAAGTGTTACAGCCCATCTTCAAAAGCACCACCCAGGCTCCTCATAAATAGTGTGGGGGTTAGTTGGCATGAACCTTGTTTTTTTTTTTTTTTAATTATTATTTGTTTTTGTTTTTTATCTTCTTAGTCCTATTATACTGTACTTTAAACAGTCCTCCTAACTATGCTGCGTTTTTATTTTTATGGCTTTTTTTTTGCGCTGTTCTGTTCATGTAGCACAAATAAGCATTGCACTTGGTACCATGCTTTACCTCATTTCAAGGAAAAAAATGCTTAACAGAGAGGAAAAATGTGGTTTGGCCTTGCTGCTGTTTTGATTTACTGAATTTGAAAAAGATAATTATAATGCCTGCAATGTGTCATTTACTTGCACAACTTAAATAGGTCATTTGTAATGTCTGTGGCATTTTTACTGTATGTGGAAAATACAACAAATGTGTAACAAAACTCTTGATTGTATTTTAAAACTATTGTTTTTTATGACATCATTTTTACTGTTATGTGAAGTAATTAAAATTAGAATGACCTCTGACACTCCTGTAATTATCTCTGAACAAACCAACATATTATGAAGATAATGTAGTTTTTGCAAGAAGACAGCCTGTAGTAATTTGGTCAACCTCAACTAAATCTCCACTTGTTCTGAATATTGAGTGCCCTGTAGTGACTTCTGAAGTGTTTGTTCGGCTTGATGCTGCTAAAGTTCATACAGAAAAAGCCTACTATTTTTTAGTCTTGTTACCCGATGGTCTGTTTTAACCGCAGAGTGCAGAACGTAACAGTCCAGACCAATTCCAGTGCTGGGGAGGAGCATAGTGCTGGCCCAGTGAGGAGGTGCTGGATCCTCAGCTAGTGCAAATTGATGTAGTATCATTTTAATCTGTAGAACTGCATTGATTTTTACATATCTGAAGATCTTGTGCTTATGTATATATGTTGCAGAGTATTTTTTTTTTCTTTTTTTTCTTCTCCTTGTAAGTAAATATAGAACCATCAACTGGAAAATGTGTGGGGTTTTTTTTTTTTTTTTTTTATGTTGCTGCATACGACATAAGTATGTTACAAAGACTTTTTTTTATTATTATTCTCTATATAAATGCATGTATCCCAGGCTCAGCAGCACGCATAATCTGAAAATGACAAATAGCTTTGTGATCTGCTGTGATATTACACTTGCCTCTGTCCGACAGTGTTCCCTCAAAAAGGAGTCTCATGGAAATTTCTATTTATTATTAAGTAAAGTGAGAAGAAATTTGAATTTTGGTACGTAATTACTGACATTGTTCCTTTATAAACTGCGTTAATTTTCACAAAGTTAAAGTAAAATTACTTTTCATATTAGGTTTATACCTTAAACACTACAGTTCATGACCATGAAATGTAATATTAATATTAACTGTAACTCAATCTGAATTAAATTAGCAAATATCTAGAGGTCATTGTAGTATACTCCACTAGCAGTTAAAATTAACTTCTGTCAAAGCTAACTACACTTAATAAAAATAAATTCTATCTGATAAATCCCCTGGGTTTCTTCCCTCTTTTGTTTGATTGGCAACCACAGACTATTTTAATTGTTTTGTAGATGCACTCAGAATTTCCTGCAGCAGCAAGTTATAGAGAAAAATGTTTGTGAAGAATTGGAAATTGCAGGCATTTTTATTGTAAATAGTTTGACTGAAAAGATGGTTAAAATCAAGTAGAATGAATAACATTGTAGAATGAATAATGAATAATTTGATGGACAATAAAATACCTACCATCACATGCTGCAGCTGTCTTTAAGGGACATAAAATGTAATTCATTCATACTGTAATCATGCTGCAGAAGTTTGCAATCTGCACCTTATGGATCACAATTACCTTTAATAGTTTTTTGTAATAATTGTAGCTGAGTATATCTCCAATAAAGTTATGGTCTGTTCACCTTGTATTGTCTCTTTCCTTTTGTTTTGACTTCCTATTAATCTTTTCAAATATCTTTTGTAGCTTACAAGAATTTACTTTACCATCTAAACTAAAACACTCAGGAAAGCTCTATTTCTCAGCCTTGTTTTGATGCAAGCCTATCTGTTTCCTTCCTCTGTTGAATGGACTCTCGCAGCTGTGTAAAAACACTCTTAAGGGACACTCAGGTTAAAAATGACACGTGTGCTACGATCTCATCTCTGTGGTGACCACATACCTGCGAGGCATCAGTTGAGGGTAGGAAGCCCTTGGCACCAGCGTTCAGAAACACAGGCTAGACTGCACCATTGGCCCTAGTTTTTGAGAACAGCCTTTCTTTGCTACTGGTTCCGAAATTAATAAAATTGTTTTTAATTATTTCTTCTGTGTTTTACTTTAGTATTTTCCTTATGCCAAATATTAAAATCATTTCTGCAGTTTTCTTACTTTGGCACTACTGTCACATGTCAGCACTCCAAGGAGCCAAGACCTGCCAAGCAGATCAAGGTTTGTTCGTTCTAGAAGGTTCCCCCATGCAGTCTGTTCCTTAGTGTTTGCAAGGGATGTTTTCTCCTGCTCCACATATTCTCAGATTGAAGAGGAGAGCCTGGTACGCTGCTAATAGGTGTGATTTTGCCTTTTTCCTTTAGAAGCCCAGTTTAGGAGCCCAGTTCTGGGCCCCCCAGTACAAGAGGGATGTGGAGCTGCTGGAGAGAGTCCAGCGCAGGGCCACGAGGATGATCAGGGGCCTGGAACATCTGCCCTATGAGGAGAGGCTGAGGGAGCTGGGCCAGTTCAGCCTAGACAAGAGAAGGCTGAGAGGGGACCTGATCTGTGTCTATAAGCACCTCAAGGGAGGCAGTGAGGAGGATGGGGCCGGCCTCTTTTCACTGGTGGTCACTGACAGAACCAGAGGAAATGGCCACAAACTGAAGCATCAAAAGTTCCACAGGAACTTAAGGAAAAAATTCCTGACAGTGAGGGTGACAGAGCACTGGAACAGGCTGCCCAGAGAGGTTGTGGAGTCTCCTTCTCTGGAGATCTTCCAGACCCGCTTGGATGCAGCCCTGTGCCCCGTGCTCTAGGTGGCCCTGCGTGTGCAGGGGTGTTGGACTAGATGACCTCTAGAGGTCCCTTCCAACCCTAGGCATTCTGTGATTCTATGAAGAGGGCCTGATTGCCCAAGACTTGCAGCAGCTTTAGCTTTTGCTTTATCTTAGCTGTAGGGAAGCAAACAAATCTCGGTTGGGAATCCTGAGGAAAGTTTATTGGTTTTTTCATTGTTTGTTTTACTGGCTTTCTAGCTTGTTTTTTTGTTGTTTTTTTATTTTTTTGTTTGTTTGGTTGGGTTTTTTTTTTATAATCTCTCCTTCTTCCCTTTAGGCTCCGCTTTGGCAGTGCTCCTGATAGGTAAGGCACTTAAAGCTCCAATACGTAGGCAAGGAAGGAACAAGGCCTCTGCTGCCTGTGTACTGATAAGTTGGTCAAATCATTAAACTGTATTTGCAAAAATTTCCGTGGGAAAGTGAGCCTGAAAATAATTCTCATTATAATCTTCATTCTGCAGGAGTAAGATGTGGGGTTGCCATCTAAAGTCACCTCTCTAGGAAGTGATCCAGCCCATGCTGGAGGGGATGCGTATGAAGCATCCAAAGTTCTCCAGAAAGTCGAAGTGTGAAACAATGAAATATTTCTACCTGCGGAGGAGCTGGCTGTATTGCTTGTCGCTATGAGAGCACCCGAGGATCTCTGAGACACAAAAGGCCACTGTGGTTTGCAAACATTAAAGACTGGCCATTTTTAAATCTGACGAATGAAGACACTGCTCTTCTGATCAGTTCTCTGAACCTTCTGGGTCTTGAAGCCAACATCAAAATACAAATGTGAAATTCTGTCTCATCCTGACAAACCTGGGTGGTCAGTCTGTAGTAATTGGAGGGAAGCTTCTGCATCTATCTAAAAAAGTTTATAGTTACTGGTTCCTCATGCTCCTTAATGCAGGAATATATATGTTTTTATAATATATTTTTACATAAGAGTATGTACATAGCTATATACATGTTTGTACATAACTATATACATGTATGTATGGACATAACTATATACATGTTTTATAATATCTATACATGTTTTGTAATACACCTAAGATAGCCATAGCTGCAATTCTTAAATAAAACCATACACCAAAAAAGGAATTTGATTAAAAACTTGAGTAAGCTCTTCCTGCAAAGAGCTTGTAGCATTGGGTCCAGGAACTTGTAAGAGCAGAGTCATGTTTGGCTGAGCTTCCCGGAGCTCTTCCATAAGGTGCAGGACTTGTTCCTTAGAGAAAATCTGGATGTCAGTGGACATGTGAATCAGTATTTTTCTCTTACCTATGACTATGTCCATCTTTATTGTAGAATATGAATTCACCTTCTGGTGAGTAAAATAACCAAGAGCCTTCCATATGTTATGAAAACACTAGATTTTACTTTGTAGTTAAATCATCTTCCACTTACCTGGCTTATACTCTTTTTGGAAATCCCTTGGTAACTCTTAAATTGAAGCAATATTCCTCTGTTAACTTGAAAAATTCCTGTAGTTTTGGGTTCCAGTCCAGCTCCCATTAAAGTCACTGGGGAGACATCCATTTGGGCTCTGTAATTTGTGTGCATTATAGCTTAATACAAAAGTGCTTCAGATACAATAAATGAAAATTCCAGATTTTAAATAAAAGCTAAGCAACATGCAAAGACAAGCCTGTCACATTTTGTTTTTATTGTTCAGGCCCTTAATTTCAGAGTGTAACACATTAGCTGGCTGTCATATTTTGAGATAATTTATTTTGCAAATATCCATCTATTTAAATGTTCAATTTCCTTGTGCAAGATGGGAGAGATTTAGAGGTGAGGAGCATAGCCCGCCTTCCTCAGAGCTTTTATTAACGCTGATGATTCTGCAGGTAACTTGGGGGTGTGTGGTCAGTGTAGACATTTCAGGACCCAGAGGGCACACTAAGCTTATCTTAATGGACATTTTAAAATCAGGTGAGTTGATTGAGAGAAGGGCCTCTTCCTGAGGGGCTGGTTCTCCTCTGGGCAGGTGAATTCCAACTGGTAGCTAATTGCTGAAAATATTCCACTCGGGAGAAGTGATGGGGCAAAGAGGAGAAGACCTTTCTCTAACTGGAGACACTAGCTCATCCAGGCAGGATCACACCCGTCTTTCATGAAAGGGGTGAGTATGAACTATTGCGGCTATCCAGTGTTTATTATACATTGATGCCAGGTCTGGGATTTACCTCGCTCTGAAGCACTGAGTTACACGAAGGGAGGGCAACATCATCCGTCCATTCCCCAGCTCCACATTTCTTGAAGAAAATAGCTTTCATGTGCTTATGTAGGCAGAAGAAACAACCTACCCCCATCGTTTTTGTTTCCATGGTGCTCAGACTCCAGTTTCAGAACAAAACTGTCCCTGAATTCAGTAGAATATCAGCATTTTGACTGCTAAATTCTGCCCTATTCTCATGCATCTATAGTAATTAATAGTATTTTTGAAGCACAGATTTTAAGTTAAGGAATTACTGCTTTCAGGATGGTTTTAACAGGAATAGTGGGGAATTACATTACTGCCAGCAACACTCATCACCTTCCTCTCAGCTTTACCTAATTACACATGCTCCAGGCACAGGAGATCTCACTATACAAACAAGCGTGGCGTGGGCAGCTGTAGGAGGCCATTCTCACCGTCTAGCCGAGGGACTGGGGTGCAGGGCCCTGCCAGCAAAAAGCTCACTTAAACAAGGGCAAAAGTTCCTCCAGATTCTGCTCCAACAACATCCTTGCTGGTGATGGAGGCACGAAGGGGCCCATGATGCCTCAGGAACGTAGCAACTATTTTGTCCTTGGCCAGAGTCTCTTGTTGGACTTCAAAAAGTTGCTGTTTCTGCGGACTCCATCAGCTGAAGAGGTTTTTGCATGTGAGTGCTGCCCATGGAAGGTCTAGGTCCCCGACTGATCCCATTCCCCAAGGAGAAAGGGAAAGGCAAAGGGCACTGGGGATTGAGACCTTCCTGACCTGCCTTGCAGAGCTGGATTGACTGCCCAGGCCTTTGATGTGCTCGTTGCACGGGTGCTCCTCGTTGTGCTTCAGCTTTAGTTACAAGCTACTCAGTGTTTAAGAGGAGCCGCACAGCAACCCCCTGTAGAGGGCACCTGGGAAAGTAAAGTTGGCTTATTGACAATTTAGCTACTATGAAGAGTTTCTTAATGTAGCAGTTAGATACATCCCATCAGTTACAACAACAAAAAAGTATATTATCTATACTAGTTATGCAGGAGCTGCTTTTTGTACAGAACAGAGGGTGTCGATGTGTGTTGAGGAATCACAAAATCTTGAGGAATATCAACACAGAAGGCTGTAGGTTGGAAATATAAAGTAAGAAGTGCCAAAAACTGGAGTCAGCTTAAATACAAGGAGGAAAGGGAACAGACCTGGGCACCTCAGCTCATAAATCAGCCATTCAGAAAGAGGTGAGCCTCATGGAGAAGGGACAGACCGTAGTGGAAACATGCAGAGCCAAAGTTCACTGAGCTCTAAGTAGGAGGGATTGTGAAGAAGGAAGCCAGCTGAAGCAGTCCTGCAAGACCAGAGGGGCAGAGCTCAGCCGCCAGCTTACTGCAGGAGTTTCTCAGTAGTTCTCATCATCTCTAGCACACTGCAAGCTTCGGCTGACCCTGAAGATGTAATTGAGTCCTCTGAAGTCCAGAACATGTCTTGTCAAGAGATCATCTTGCCCTGAACTTTGTTTCTTCCCAGGGCAGTTGTGAGCTTGTGATTTCTTTGGGCAAGGTCACCTCTGCGTGGACGCCAAGTCTTAACTACAGTAGTGAAAACTCTGCTTTATTCCAAGCAAACCTGCTGCCAAGAAGCTCGTGGTGAGAAGAGCTGTGGCCTGTGCACTGTGCTAACAGTAAGAGTGCAGTTTCTGTGGCTGGTTAAACATCAGCAAAGTGCCAGCAGCTTCAAAGCCAGCAGGCATGGTGAAGATTGTACTTGATAGGCTGAGAACTGTGTATTTGCTGTCGGAGATAGGAGTCCAATTGCACCCTTCTGGCATCACTCATCTTAAAATCCTTTAACGATTTGCACCTCATCGTGAGTGCTCACATTGGAGGCTATGTTTCAGCATCCCCTACCCGGGCATAATCTCTTTTTTGCAAAAGCAACTCTGCCCTGAGCCTTCACCCAAATTATGTGGCTCAAACTAGAGAGAGGCAATTGCAGCTTAGGGTTACAGTCATCTGGTTGAAGTCTAGCAGGCAGGACCGAGTCCATTTGTAGTTATTTTCAGTGGACGGCTTTAAGCTTTTTAACTAAAGGCTGATCCTCTGGCAAAGCTAAATCTAGCCAAATGCTCAGAAGAAATGGACACCTCACCATGATCAAAGCGGTTCTGAGAAGTGTCTCACTGAGGCCAGGCTGAAGAGATTCAGTGCTGACTTGAAGCCACAGGAGGTTATTCTGGTTATTCTCCTGTATGCAGCCAGTTTGAAGAAGGAGATGGAAGCTGTGATTACAATCAACCCAGGAATATGAACATTTTTCAGAAGTCTATGTAACAGTGGTCTTTGATGGCCACGTTCTAAGCAGATCAATGCCCTAACCATAAATCTACACATTTGCCTGATTTTTTTCTATAACGTTGCGTTATTTTTGGACAATTTTGCTGGGCTGTCCGCCACACGGATCTCCAGTCAGTTGGCCCCTGCCACTACATCGTCCTCGGGTTTCCTGGAAGCGCAGCTGGGATCACCTTCTGGGAATCGGGAGGATTCGGCAGGACAGTGGCAGAGACGGGCTGTGCTGTGGCTTGTGCGGCTCCAGCCAAAGTCAGAGGGTGTTTGCTTCAGTCCGAAGGGTTGGTGGCAGCTGCCTCGGTCGGTGCGTGTCCCGCAGCTGGCCGCACGCCCCCGAGCCTGTGACCGCCGCTGTGTTTTTCACATTACGCTCTTGGGATATCGGCCTAATTTTCTCCGCTCGCTGTCCCAGGCCATCTCCCTGGACTGTCAGTGTTTACGGCCGCCTTGCACAATGACTCCGTTCTGCGAGCCCGCATTCCCCCCCGGGGCAGCTGTATTTCCAGAGCGAATGAAGCAATTCCTGTACGCGTGATTTTAAAGTGCGTTAGGATCCTTCGGGAAAGAAGGTGCTATTGTACAAGTACAAGATATTATTAAAACAGGAATCTGTGTAATGGGTGATAAATTTTCATACTGTATGTTTAATATAATATGACGGTTGTAAATCCAGTGAATTACCAAAGGTATTTGCTATGCAGTGTGTTTATGAATTATTTGGGCAGGTGTTTTTCAAGTCCCAGTTTTTCACACAAAATGTGAATTATAGGACAGTTTAATAATATTCCTTACTAGACTCCAATATACTACAATTAGCTGCGGAAATGTTATCGCTTAATGACTGAACTTTATTGTCGATTAAGTCCATATATAGCAAGATAAATGAAAAAGTAATGCAAAGAGAAGAGACCTGCAGAAGAAACTCTTTTTGATCAGTCTTTGGTCTGTTATAGCAGGTATCTTTCAAAGTAGCAGAAATCAAAAACTTTAGTGTCGCCAATAGTATATTATATCTGCTTTCATATATGTTAGAAGCAGTTTATTTTGAATCCAATGATGAAATAGTTCTCTAAAAGTTTATGTTCAATAGTTATAGTATTAATATTTATTGATGTGAAGGGATATCTGTACTGCACATGTTATTTGAATCAAATCTTGCTTGATAGTTTCCAAATCAGATCCAACATAATGTAATTTGGGATTACATTAGACCTGAATTTCTTATTTGTATTTTTTACTGACTTTCTTATAAAAAAAGGCTTATAAGATCTTGAAAAAATGTTCCCTTTTTTGAAGAAGAGGGAAAAAAATCTGTGCCATTATTGCATCTGCCTTTGTGCTGCAAGCTGAATCATCCTGAGCTGACTTTACACGGAGCGGCAGGGCAGTGAGCAATCCAGACAGATTGCTGGGTAGAGGCTTTAGAACGCAGTGATTGACAAACGCATCTTCCCAATCACTGCAGGATTTGGGGAGTGTAAATGCACTTGTCGCTAGTTCCCTTAATGCCTCTTGCTGGAACTCTTTGGGGCTCGGCGCTCTGTGCTCCTTGCACTCGCGCAGGTGTTGGAGCGCGGGGGTTGCTCGGACGCACACGTCTCCGTGAGGGTTGCCGGCAGCCCCCGGGCGCGCGACGCTCGGGCGGGCGCTTTGGAGATGCTGCTCCCCCGGCTCCGGGGACACCTCGGTGAGCGGCGTGGAGTCCCCCTGCGCGGTGCTGTGAGCGGGTAGCTCGCTCGGAGGTTGGCTTAACCGTTTCATTTCCCCTTGACTCGCGTGAGGGACGTGCGCGCGGTTCCGCCCGCCCCGCGCCGTGACTCGCGTGTGTGTGAAGGCTGCCCTTGGCCCCGCGTGGAATGTTTGCATTTCATAATTAATGCTGGACTCGACTTGAGGCAGATACCAAAGGACGATTTTTTAAACAGATGTTGCAGGTCACTTGTAAGTTATTTGTCAAATAAGTTTCAGAACACAAGCCGCTGCTTTTGCCATTGGAACCAAAGGCGTATGCTGTTCAGCAGCAGTAATTACAAAGCCAGGGCAATGCAGGGAAAATTCATCTTATTTAAAAGTGTTTTAGTGTCACCAAACAGCTTGCTATGCCATTAGGCAAGTTTTGCTAGACACGTTCAAGTTGAGGGTTTTAATTTGTTTGAAGTATTCTCTAAAACAGAATTATGTTGGAGTTTACATAAAATGAGAGAATGACATGAAAAGTTTTAACTTAAGCAGCAAAATATAAAGGCTAATCTTATTTAAAAGTAATATGTGTGTCTTGATTGAGTGCCCAGATACACTCAACTGGGACATTTTAGTGGAATCGGTTCTAAGCTGTTACACTGAGTTATACAGAGTAGGTTTTCCTGAGCTCACATTGCCAGACCTGAAATACTCTTGTGGCTGCATTTAATAAAGAAACGAAAGTCTTGGGTAAGGGGATATGATTTTTTATGACAGAAGGAATGCAAATAACTTTTAGTCTCATTGCCTAGACCGGGTTTGGTCTGATTTGATGGAGTTTAATAATGACTTATAACCTGTGCTGACAATGTGCAGACCCGCACAACGTCATTTAACTCATTTATTCTGCTTGCTGTAAAAACAAAGAGATGGCAAATAAATATATGGAAAGTTCATTGTTTGTCAGAGGGCCCAAGCCAAAAGTTTTCAGTGACCTTTTAAAATATGGTCCCAGGCTAGTACTAAAATGTCTGTCACTCAGCGCACACACTTGCACAATTTGGCCTTTTAACCCGTGCATCTTGTTTTTCTCTCTTTCAACTGGTTGTATGAATTTCAAATCAGCTGCAGCTATTTAAGTTTTTGCATTGGAGGATTACTGTAAATTGCAGTCTGACAATTACAATGTACAGCGCACAGGAGAGTTATTAATGGATAGGCCTACTGATGGCCTTTCAGCGCTGGCGAGGGCCTGGTATTCCTCAGGCATAATTAGATCCAGTGCTGGAGGCCGAGATGGATGCAGCAAAGGGGGCTGGCCGTGGAACGCCGCTTTATCAGAGGAAGATATCAATTGATCATAGATAGTTACTATCGGCAATGTCTAAATCTCTAATTCACCTTCTTCTTAATGACTTGTATTGGCTTAAGAAGCTAAGTTATTTGACAGCATGGAGCTCAGCTGACAAAGCCGTGCAGGTGGTTTTAATAGAGGATTTCTGCTGCTTGAGATTTTACTAAAGACAGAGCAACAGTTCAACAGACACAATAGAGGCCAGTAAAAGCCCCAGTCTGTTACTCTGCTCACCGGGAATACGGACCGCGCTCGGGCTGGTTAACCACCACTTCCACTTACTTGGTACTTTTTTTTACTTTACAAATCCTGCATGAGGGTTTTCTCTAAGGCTTCAGTATTTGTTTTAAGAAACAAATCCTATGTGAGCATATATTATATTTGACAAACTAATATCTTGAGGGGGGGAGGGGAGAGACATTTTATTTTTCCTTCCCAAAATAAAAACATTTTCCAGAACACATAGTGTTTCTGAAAAAAAAAAATATATATATATACATATATATATATATATATGTTTTTAGGGGAGAAAAAAGAATCAAATGCCCAGGAAGAACTACTAGGCTTTATGAAAGTTGAAGATAATGGTAATTTACTGTTGATTTAAAAAAATAATAAAATGATTACAGGTAAACTGTCTAGATTAGACCTGGCATAATAAAACAAACACTCAGCTTTTAAACGAAGTAACCCAAGAGGCCACAGTTTTGTGCTTAGATCATTACTGTGTAAATCCAATAAAAGATGGGCACTTAACTCCCTGAGGCTCTGTTGATCCTGCCCCGAACCTTTCTAGAAGGATTACAGCCACCTGCCAGAAAGTTTTCCATGTAGTGAAGTTTGAAGCCCTTTGGTCTTCGCAGTATGTCCTAAAGGTTTGTTATTATTATTTAGGTTATGTATACCCATTGTGAATACAGGTTTGAGTCTATTAATGCCTTTTTAGAGTAAACCTTTGTTTAAAATCGTGTTCCAATCTCTTAACACATATTGAAGTAAAATCTAATTCAGTAAATCGCTGCCATTGACAGAGCTTTCTGTAGTTATTCTTAAAGGAGAGCTCAAAAAACCAAAACAACAACAAAAAAACTGTGAGATTTGAGATTTTGCATTTTAGCTTTGAGTGGAAGCGTATTTGCCAGCACACCTTTTTAGCCTTTCTGGACCTAGGTAAGCTGATGACCCTTCTGGTTGCTCTACCAGGTTCATGATGTCACTTTCTGTAGAACTTCTTAATTTCTGTCACTGTTTCTACTTCTGAGGACTAATTTGCCATTTGTACTACCATTCGGCTTGCAAACCAGCTCTGTATGCTATGGATTTGCAAGTCCAAGGCTAGTATCATACCTGTAATGCACTGTTATCTCAGGATCACATTCGAAACGTGCTAATTATAGTTCACAAAGCTCTGAGTATTTCTATGCCTGTTACACAGAGGAGCAAACAGAAGCAGCAAGAAACAAGCAGCTTTTTCAGGAGGCATAATTTCTTAAATGGTTTGTTAAGTGATTTGCCCAGACAGGTTTGCAGAATGAGCTAAAAAAGGATTGAAATCCTGACCCTGAAGCCATTGACGAAACTCCCATTGACTCCAAACTTGTCAGGGGCTCAATGACATAATTTTTGCTTTACACGAAGATAGCACCCAGGAGCCCAAGTCATGGGTGAGTTACTGTATAATTATAAACTTTCCTCATTAAAATAAGAGAATTTTGGTGCTTATCCAGGTCCTAATTCAGTAAGTAGTGCAAGCATCTACTGAAGAACACCTTTGCTCGAGAAAATTCAAAGTTTGGTAGAACTTGTGGAGTTCCAAATGCTTCTGAAACCACTGCTGTGGCTGGCTGAGGTGTGGATTCCTTGCTCACCTTCCTGTTCTTGCAACAGGAACTCATGACACACATTACACACAATGGGAAAACAAAGAGCATTAACAATCATGACAAATTAGGAAAAAAGTACTTCTAGAAGTTATATTTCAGACTTGGTATAGGGACCCAGCTTGAGACCTATTTTTGCTGTGGACTTTATCACACAATGGAAAAAAAAAAAGTAAAAATAGAAAGTTCCTCCCTCCCAGGAAAGGTCCATTAGAGATGCTGAATCTCATTTTGTGTTGTGCTTCTAACAAGGCGTGGAGCCTCCTTAGCCTGGGACTTTCCTGCCAGTGTCACCCTGGCTTGCTGCGGGTGCAGCCATAGGAGGGTGAGTGGTGCTGCTTCTCTTTATCACGAGGGAAAAGCAACAGCATGTTGATGGCTCTCATCTTCCACCCCAAACATGACTATTCTGCATGAGACCATATGGGTTGATGAACTGCTCGTTTTTGGAACAAGTAGATGGTCACCTATTTGTTATAAAATGTATTTTTATTTTATAGTTGCCAGTCTTTATGTTCTTGGACTTCTACTTTTTGTGTTTTAAGTGTCCTACACAGGGACAGTTTCTTCGTTCATGTTTGTACAGGATTTGGGCACCAAGCAATTATTACTCTCTGACATCTCCAGATACTATTATTTATATTATTTATATAATAATAAATAACTCATATTATTTATATAATATATATAATATAGATTTATATATAATATAAATAGTAATTCATATTATTTATATTATCTGGACAAGTACTAGTCATGAGGCAGTATGACTTGACAAGAAACCAGTGCACCACAGCCAGATGTTTCCCTCCTATCCCCTGTCTTGTGCAGTCTGCCACGTGTTGGTGTTGGGGCAGGCCGGAGTCTCAGCCATGCTGTCTGCAACTACTTGCCAAACAGGCAAAAGTTAAAACTTCTGCTGAAGCTGAGGACAACTTTGGCACCAACAATCTAGCTCATTCCTTTCACCTTGCTCTAAGTCCTTCATCCTCTTTCTCTTTTTTCCTTTTTTTTTCTTTTTTTTTCCCTTCTTTTTTTTTAATTTTCTTTAAGTATAGATTGGAATGTTTCAGTTGCTGTATTTTACTTTACCTGTGTTCAAGTTCTTGCTGAAAGAATCATTTTGGATACCAAGGCCAAACCTTGATCATTCATCTCTGGAAGGTGACATTTTTGGCATGTTCTAAGCATTCAAAGCAGGGCGGGGGGCACATTCCCTGCTCTTGTGGAAAGGGGAACCTCTGTTGATCTGGTCAAGCTTTGCGCATTTACTCTGGGAAGATAGGGCCCAACTCTTTGTTCTATAATGGTTTCCATAAGAGGTGTCTCAGCTTCATTTCTGTAATACTCTGTGTGGTGTGAATAACCAACCAATCTGTTAACAATTTTGTGCAAGTCTGTTAGCACCATGGTCTGATGAGCTGAGCTGCACAGAGAAACTTCCCTGGAGTCATTCAGTTGCTCAGAGCCGCATCACTTCTGCAGTTCCCACCTTCCTGTGGATGTCTCGCTATGCTGAAACAGCTGATTCCCCTTCTCTCGTTGTCCAGTGTTGATTTGGCCCTACCATGGAGTATTTCAATCCAAATACATTATTAAATTAAATGACTTTGAAAACAGCTGCTTTCTGGTTTAATAACCATTAATTAGTGACAGAGTTGCATCACAGGGATAATCTGGCCAAAATGGGATACATGGCAGGGGACCTTATTCTATCAGTGTGCCCATGAATCAAGACCCAAGTATGATTTGTGTGTGTGTGTGTGCATTGGGATGTGGCTCTATAACTTATACTTCTTTCCCAAAGTAAGAACTTTTATTAATTTAATCTTCACTGTAGATGTTTGTGTAACAATTGCATGTCAAGCCATCTGATGACAAAGTAAAGAAAACAACCAGCTCTGTGGCTTCTGACATTAAGCACTGCTGCAGAAAACATTATAATGAATAACTGACTTCTGTCTTCAAGGTGCCTTCATATTTTTATTTCTTTCGAAAACAAGGTCTGTTTTGACTGCTTTGCTATACTGTTAACAGACAGATACACTCAAAATGTTGGCAGTTATGTTAAAGGCTGGATTAGTATAAGTTTGTTATTTTACTAGCATATCCAAACGCAAATACTACTGAACTCCACCCTTCAGCTGCAAATCAGGTTATAAATCAGTCTTTTTTTTGTTTCTTTTGAAGTAGTTTAGGGGCTTTAAAATGGTATTTAACATTATTACAGTCTGCTTGAATATTGTATATTTTCTAACTATTTCTTCTTCTTTAATATCCACTCTTCTGCCACTCAAGTTTCTAAAGAAAAAAAATGAAGTCATTGCTAATGCCAAGATAGAATGGAGGTGTTTGTAATGTTTTTAGGGACTATTCTACCCCAAATATTAAAGTGCCATAATTTTTAGTTTATTACGGGAAAAAAAATCATTTTTGAATGTAGGGAGGGAAAGAACAAAGGACAAATTTTCGAACTTTGTTCTGTCATCTGGAATGGCTGAATTTGTTCTTGCTTCTTTCCCTAGGAAATCTCTGGTAGATGTACAGCAGATGTCATTGTCCTCGGGTTGCCCTCAACAACAGAGCAATAAGGCTATGGAAAAAATATTCTGCATCTGAAAATATTGAAGGAAATAGCTACTGGCTCAGTAACTATGCTAACACACATTCAGTCACATCCATCCAGCACCCCATAACCTGTGAAAATTATATCCTAAAATATCCCTCTTCATTTGTTTCTATTTTGAAAATATGCTTTCTGGATTTACTCTCTTTCTTCAAAGTCAAGGCAATATAATCTAAAAGTTAAAAGAAACTGTAGAATGTGCAGATCTTGTTTGATTCTTACTAATTCTAAAAATAGGACCTTCCTATCCATTAAGATAAGACTGAAATGCGGTGACATCTAGCACTGCTAATAGCTTTGGTGGTGTTGTCTCAAAAAAAAAAGTCCATCCTGTCTAGCAGGGACATTGTGTCTGGTCTCTTAGACCTGTGTGGGAAACTCTAGTCTACACTGTGTCGCCTTCCCCTGTGTACTTGTGGCTCCTTAGGGAGGAATCCAGGGAACTTAAAAAGTTTTGGAGATCTCATGATAAAGTTTGTGTACGCTGGAGTATAAATCTTATTCTACCTCATCCTTCCCTCTTCACGTTTCATGTTATCCCTGAAAGCCCTTGTGCTGTTTGTTTCCATTTTCTTTGCAAGGTTCCCATAATCTGGACTGCTGATGATTCGCACTTTCCCCTTTGCGTCACGACCCGTTTGCAGGAGAGTGTGTGCAAGCAGGGCACTGCTTTCTGGGGAGGTGCTCAGCCTCAGCTAAGGACCAGCATCCTCTGCGATGCGAGCCCAACCCTTCTGGCTTAAGTTTAAGGTTTCTCAAATGTGGGAACTAAANGTGTGCAAGCAGGGCACTGCTTTCTGGGGAGGTGCTCAGCCTCAGCTAAGGACCAGCATCCTCTGCTATGCGAGCCCAACCCTTCTGGCTATGTCAGAAGGAAGTTTAAGGTTTCTCAAATGTAGGAACTAAAAGGTGATTAAAGCTATAATTTCTCAAGGCTCTTAAGCCAGTGTCTATGAAGATTGCTGCTCGGTGTTGTCTTCCTACCTACCCCACCTATGTGTTCCTGCTCCTTCCTGGAGCCAGCAGCAGCAACTTCAGCCTGCGCACTGAGCCAGAGGAGGATCCATCCCCACCACGGTGCATCTCTCTGCTTTCTGGTCATGCAGACTTTCAGCTGGATCAGGTCCCTCACCTACCTACTGCATAACTTAGGAGCACAGGCAGCAACACAAAGAATAACGTGGAACTGCTGACAGCTTCAACTAATGCTGATCTGCGCTTCCTCTGATTGTAGAGACACTGGCCATGTGTTTGCACCCTGTGTCCTCTGTCACATTAAATGTCAGAGCATAAACAGGATCAGGTCCTGATCTCATGCTCTAGTTACTCAATGAGCTCATCTGTCTCTGCGCAGCCGCACAGTCCCAAACACAAAGAGAACAGTAGAAAGGGATGAGCATGAACAGGAGAGGCCACTGCGTTCAGAAGCAGTGGTTGGGTCAGACTAGGTGTGGTGTGAAACTGAGCCTGCACAGAGGTGCAGATTGAATTGCTGTCTCAGTGTAAGCATGTCACATACACCAAGCATTTAGAAAGTTGCTTTGGTGGTGAGATAGAAAAAGATTATTTAATACTTCTGGAGGATAAAATTCTGTGTGCTGTAACTTGCTCCTTCACACCTCCTTCCCCATCCATTAGCTACACAATGACTTCTTTGTTGCAGTGGAAAAATGCTCCATGGAGAGCTACACATCCCAGAAAGCAGCTCTGTTTGCTTCTCCAGTCACGATGGATCACTGTGGGGAACCTTAAATCTCTGCAGCTCTCAGATCCCTATCAAAGACGGGGGTGGCTGGAGTATGCTCCATTTAATGCAAACTACATGCATAGCTGGATTCTTTACCACCTTGTCAATGCCACCCCCAGCTGCCAAGGTATGAGAGCCCCTGAGTCTACTGAAACAAAGGGGAGGTGAAGATTTTCTTTGACGTGGATACAGGGTTTTTAAAGGGAACTTGGGAAATAATTAACACATAATTAACCTGTGGAACTTTCTGCCAGGAAGTATTACTGAGGCCAACAGCTCTGCAGGGTTAGGAATTTATATGAATAATAAGAAGTCCAAAGTGGAAAAGGTATCAGCCTTCAAAGTAAGGAGGACATCATTAACCAAAGATGATTTTCGTATGGATAAATTATTTCCTAGTTATCTGTTATTGGATGTCTTGTCCCTCTGGGAATAGCAACTGATGAAGGCAGAAGACTAGTCTGGCTTAGAGCACTGGTCTAATCCACCCTGGCAAACATGTTTCCTATTAAATGTTCAGTACTGCAGATGTTGTGCTCAAGAGCTTATGGAGCTGCACTCACTCCAGTTTCTACTGTGCTCCAGGAAATAGTTGCATGTTCAAATGAATAAAAAAGTCTTATTTGATCCCAGAACTGTCACTCTTGCATATTGTCATTATTTGAGTGATTCACTGTCACTTCATCTCACTAGCCAGTTGTTTGTTAGAAAGGGAAAACTTTGTGTGAAGGAGGAATCTGTCTAACCCAAGAACTGTGTGTGGGTGTAACCTAAAACTGTCAGAACAGGTCGGTATGAAAGACCTTCCAGCCCAGGATGTATCCCATGCAGTGATCTGTAGAAAAGGTCTGGGAAAGGAATATAAGCCGTATAAGCCATTATCTTACCTGGTAAACCTCTGATTCCAGCACTTGGTGCCTTGTGGACTCCTGGAGCTTGAGGCCATATTCAAAACATTGTGTCTAAGAGCCTCTGAAGTGTTTAATTCAGTTCTGAACTTTCTTCATATTTTGGTCTCCTGTGTGTGCGATGGCAGTGACTTCCACTGATGTAATCAAATCTTGTATGAGAAGACACCTCTTTTTGGTTGTTCTGAGCCTACTCACCCTGCTTCCTTATTGTCCATGGGTAGAATGATAATGAATGGTTATTCCCACAGGTCAGTATTGCCTCAGGGGCACCTCTTACACCTTCTGTATCATGCTTTTCCCTGCTTGTCACCCAAGTTTCTCATTGCAGATGGGACATCTGCATTCTGCATCTGCTTCTGGATGCCTCCTTACTCCTCTCTTCCGAAGAAAAGCCAAAGCTCTTCCTCCTGGCTGGCTCAGCAAGAGATGCTGCGGCTTGGAAGTATTTACCTCTGCTTTGCACCCTGAACCTCAAGAGCAGTAGGCTTATCTCTCTTTTCTCCTTGCCCTTGTTACAGAGCTCATATTTCCCTATTTATTTCCTTTATAGCATATGTGGTTTTATTTTATATTGTATTGTATTTGTATTGTATTGTATTATAACACCCAGCCTCAATGCACAGTCAATTCTTTTTAGTATTTCCCACTGGATCCTTGCATAAAAGATGAATATCCATTTTTGTGGTTTACTGCCTTAAATGGACTTTTCTTCCACATTCTTTTTGCTCTTTCCTGTATCTTTCTGTACTTCTACTGTGTTAGAGACTGTCATCACATCATCTGGGACAGATGATGTGGGAACATGGGGGAAATATATGTCTATGAAGTGGGGCAGTAAGCTCTGCTGTTGTGTTCTGTAGTTCTATCTTCCTAATTCTTGTTGCCTTTTGTGTGTGTCTTTCAGACCAATGCTAATCCTGCTGATATCTTCGAGGACAAAACCACAATGAATCCAGGATGTCTTTCTTAAGCAGCTTTGGAGCCTGGTAAGGAGGTGAGGTCCAGGAAGGAATACTTTGTGGGTATTTTTCTCTCCAGTGGGGCAATGCAAAATGGTTCTTCTATCATGGTGAAGAAACAATAACCATACTGAATCAGCCAGAAGTGCATCTTGCCTGTAGCTCTGCCTCTGTGACAGTGGTTTGTTGTAAAAGCTTAAGGAAAGAGCCAGCTGATTTACTGTGATATTGTCTGTATATACTTTCCATTTTATGTAAGTCTTTGTCTTTAAACCTTCTTAGTCAGGAATTTGCACACATATCTTTTGTTCTAGTGATCTTTGAAAAATTTTTTATTCATTCATTTTCTCAGTGATCTTTTAATGCCTTTTATTTTAGTCATTTATTAATCTACAAGAGCAACTTGTCTATTATCCCTGAAGAGCCTAGGTTTGTGGGGCAAAGAGGGTGATTTCTTTTGGGTTCTGATCTTTTATGAAACTCCATACTCACTCATCTGACAGCCATAATAGCCATCGGCATCATTTCTTTGAATAACATCCTTGTTTTCCTCGTCCATTTGCCTATCTATAAAAATCCCATGGGGGTTGCAGCTCACGAAAGCCCTCCCAGCTAGTTTGAAACTAGCTACCTCAGACCGCCTGGGAACATGGCAAGGATCATGGATTTTGGTGGCGTATTCAGCCCTTCAGCTGCCGTGAGGGCTCTGTTATCAGTACTCAGCAGCTAGATGAAAGCTCCTTCACTGTCTGCTCAAGCTGCAGTCACACCTCCAAGTGCAGCACAGACACCCCCCCTGTCTGAGGGTGTTAACTACATGAGTTCTTCCAGTTATAATAAATCTACAGTGAAATATTAAACACTGACATATACAATATTTTTGGCAAAAAGAAGCAAAAGTTGGAATCTGAATATAAAACTGTAATGCGACAAGTGAGCAAGCAAGACTTATGGGCTTAGCAAACACACACAACTTTTGAGACGGGCCTAGCAGACATCATGCTTTTAAAATGTCACAGTTCGTGTAGCTGCCACTTCAAACACTCAGGAAACTGGCGCTCTGAAAGTGCTAGCAAGCTCTGGCTGGATACTAACAAGACTCAGAGGCCTAAAATTAAAAATTGTCCAAGAAAATGTAAAGCTTTTTAAAGATCTTATTCAGCATATTTTATACAACACTCCAGTTTGCAAAGAAACATTTGTCTGATTAGCTGAATAGAAGTGAGATGTTTCCACCACACCTTCAGCAGGGGGAAACAGAGCTGTTTGTCATGGAGTAGCTTCCACGGGGAATGTCCTGAGCCCTGCTGACGAGGAATGTCTTCTCCTGTGAGGTTTGCTCGCCCTTCTCTGGCAGGTGTCTAATCAGTGATGTTGACACGTGTTTTTACACAGTGGCCCATCGTATGGCCCATCTGAATGCCACCGATGAATAGGATGTATTTTAGGTCTGCAGCTATCAAAAGCCTCACTTCAGTTCACGAGTCAGATCATTTTTCTTTCTGTTCCAGCATTTTAGTAATGTCGGCTTGGAAATCTCCTTGCAGCCTGTTTCGGCAAATGAGATACACTGACCTAATTGAGACCTCCAGTATAAACAAACAAAACTCCCTGGGTTTTGAGACCTGCTGCCCTTCTCCTCCTAACAGCAGCAGACAGACACCCCTATGGAAGCAGCTTTCTCCTGCTGAAATGCACCAAACCATTTGATAAATGAACCTTTTTTTTTTTTCTTTCTTTCTTTCTTTTTTTTTCCCCTGGTATTCCAGAAATTAAAAATAAGTGTGAGAACCCAGAATACAAGAACAGGTACTATGAATTCCCAAAAGACTTAATTCCTCAGAGAAATACATTTGTGTTTAGATGTTTGGGAATTTGAAAATACGTATTTTCTGGTAGAATGAGACAGGAGAATTCTGCAGTAAGTTTATTCTCTGCTAGCAGAAATTTCTGCCAATGCACAGCATAAAATACTCGTAGATCAACTATTTTAAATGTGAATTTCCATGTAATACTTGGCTGTAGCTTTCCAGTCAGTCACCCCCTCCTCTTCACACCAGAGACTTTTCCTGCTCCTTGTGCTGAATTTGCCCATCCTTTCCTGTTTCGTTGTCAGACAGATCAGCTCCCTGATCAGCAGACCTGACCCTCTGTCCAGTCCTGGCCTTAACATGGGTAGGAGCAGAAAAATGTGGCTGAGCATGAACGAAGAAGCAGTTCAAGTCCGTTCAGTGGTGGACTCAGTACTGCTCTTTTCACACTTCTGGTGCAGTTCCTTGAGTTGCTGAACATCCGTTACTCTGCTGAATTCCTAGACTATGAGATGCTGCTTCCTTCTATGGATCTGGTCATATCTTCAAGCCAAAGGTTTCTATTAAATATAGTGAGACTTTGTACTTTGACTTAACTGTATTTGCATTATCTCCTTTAATTAAATCTTATTTATGATTAAATATGAAACTGTGCTTGAAGCATAGTAGGAAGAACTTTTTTTGTCATTTCCTCTTGCAAGCAGGGCTGCTTTGGTAAGGCAAATAAAAAATATATATACTTATAAATTATATGTACAAAAATACATATTATATATAATAGTATATATTATGCATTTGAATATATTGCTTTATATATATACTCTCTCTATATCTATATCTTATATAGAGAGAGTATTGTATATTGTATAAGAAAATAAAAGAAACAATTCCTGCACTGCCACCAGAGACACAGGAAAATGAATGTTGTCCCTCACTGTTGGTCTAGCTCAGGTTTTTGTCTACCTTTAAGCATTGAGGACAACACCCGCCAAAAAAGAAAGTATCATTGCACTTCTCAGTGCTGAGAAGTAATTGCCATTCTTTTCTCTACCAAATCCCCAGGCTCCTCCAAAAAGCCTTTCAGTTCATGAAAAATTCAAGAATTTATCTTGTGCACAGAAGGACTGAAATAAATGATTTTTAATTAAATTCCAGGCTTGTTATCCATTTTGAATATTGACACTATAGATTATTTTGTCTGAGAGTTGTTTTGCTTGAAGGAGGATTAAAGAGAGAACATTCAAGAAGAAATCTTGTTCAAAACCCAGGAGAAGAATCTGCAGTATCTACATTATTTGACCCTCTTTATTTAGAATTTGTAACAGGCACATGGAAGTATTCAATCCAGTGCAATACATTTTGAACAATACTACAAAATTATCTACAAAAAAGTTTGTCCTTTTCATGGACAAATCTTTTTTTTTTTCCTCTCATTTTGGTAGGCAAGAGTCCCTGCTAGAGACTGAAACTAGAAGAAAAAACAACACAATTCCAGTTGGACTCAGACCAGAGTATTTGCCTTGCCCAAAGCAGTCACCAGGAGAGTCCATCATAGACTTTTTACTACCTTCCCAATATTTGGGGCCACTTTTCTCAGGCAGAGTCCCATAGTTGGATTCTTGGGAACACAGCTGCCAAAGACATGAATTTCCACATATGACCAGGCCCAGGTCCTGCATATCCTTCCTATTCCCAGTCCATGTGTATCACAAGTGTCCTTGTTCCAGCCGTGCTGATTAAGTGTGTGGCTAGAGTTGACTGGCTAGTTGGGATGGTTTATTTAACTGCTCCACTGGGAAGATTAAACTATTTCACTAGCTGTGTCCTATGAGCTGCCCATGCATTTGACACCCTCTATTTACAAGGAGCTGACAAGGCAAAACATTTAGTATAGAGTGTAGTGGATGGATGGATTATGCAGAAATTTGGAGATGGAATAAGCAACTATTTAACAGAGGTACAAACACATGTGTATATTGAAACCTTGGCTTAAGACCCTATGAGAGTGGTGCTCTTCTGTTCTTGTCCTGTCCTAGACACTAGCACAGCACCAAAAGGAAAGAGCAGCTCATCAACTTTGGTTTCCTGGAGTATCTTCCCACTTATTGATAGGGTTTCAAAGCTGGCCTGAGGCAAGAATAGAGACTTGTGACGGGCAGGAGATTCCTTGGGTGCCGACAGCCATTGCAGTGACAAGCAGTTTCTGGAAGAACTTAAATCTTTTCTGTTGGTCCATGGGGAGACACAGTGCCTTTGCTGATCAGGTTACAAGGTCTCCACTGACTCCCCTCCTGCAGGTTTTCAAGTCTGTGGAGCCTCGCTGAGGGCTGCGCTCCCAACAAACCCCAGCAGAATGCAGAAGGAGCCGTGACCAGCAGCTTCCTGCCTCACCCTTCATCTCTGGCTGTGGGGATTGGGGAGCAGCAGAGAAAGAAGGGCAGCTGCCCGGTGGGGCAGGCCAGGAGGTCTGCTTCGCCGTGTCCTCCATGCCACAGTGGCACCCACGTCACACAGGTCGTCTGGGCAGTCCTGGCAGGGAATACAGCCCCATGACCTGGGTACAGTTGTCACCACACAGTGCTATGTGTTTAACATGTGACAAACTCATATGCCGTTTGAGGTCCATAAGCCACAAATGTTATGAAATAGTTTTCAAAGCATGAAATCCTAGGATGGCAATCCTGGATTTTAAAGTGCTTCTATCTTTTGTTTATTTTGAGCACCACAAGAAGCCTCCGATTTCTCTGGTTTGGCTCTTTAGTGCTCCCTTCGGTGCTCAGCAAGCTGTCTAGCAGGGCTTGCTCCTGGTTCACTGGGTGAGGAAGGCAGAGGGTCCTGCTGTATCTGCTAATGATACTAACCCAGAAAGTTGCGTATATTGCCCGTATGTTCTAAAGCTCTTTCAAAATAATTAAATAGGTTTAATAATGAAATAGCTCAGGAGATGCTTCTCCCATTTGTTGGTAATAGCTTGTGAAAATAAATGTTCAAGAAGATAAAGAAATGTTGAACTGTCAAAGAAGTGATTGAAGCACCCACCTATTATCTTTTAGAGGGAAAAAAACTCATTTGACACTGACCATCTTCTCTTGATGCGGTTATCCCCAATTAAGCTAAAAGTGCCAGAATTACCATATAGTGTCTGCCAATTTAGCTTTACAATGGCTTGATAATTATAGAGCAGGAAAATAGTATGTCTAAAAGGATGCTAACTGAAGAGAAAGGGAGTGCATAAAATAAACTTGACAATGATATAGAAAGGCAAGAAAAAGACACTACTGGATAATAGTGTTTTGGTTTTCACGAGTTATTTACATGCAGCCAAAGCTTGTCACAAATAATGAGAATTAGAGGAGAGCCCTGGCTATTGCACACCATACACAGAATGGAGCCTCTTCCCCTCAAAAATACAAACATGCGAGTTTAATTTTATTTCTCAGGCATCGCATGATGCAGAAAATTGAAAGCTCCATCTCCTGACTGGGCCTAACATGTTGCCATTAATGTCCATCCCCACCAGAAGTTCTCTAGGCAAATTCCTCATCAAAAGTAAATCAGCTCATGAAAGGCAGGAAGGGCAGTCAGGACCATGGGGAATGGTTCTTTGCAGAAAACTTTTTTTAGGAGATAGAAAACCTCAAAGATTTGTGAGTCCTACAAATCACAAACTTACAAGACCTGGCAACTCTAGATGCTGGTCTGGTCTTCCCTTCATCCTCAAATAGTCCTCGCAGCAAGATGAGACGAAGCATAACTGTTTTGTACAGGTTTATACCAGACACCTTTCTGGCTACAGAACATGTTCAGCCTGTTGTGGGTGTGAAGGATATTAAGTCACAGCACAAAATCCTGCATGCTTCATGTACTTGAAAGTACCAGTTTTGCAAAGCACTTGTGGTGCTTATCTGCGTGTGAACTTGGTTTGTTCAAGCTCTAATAATATTAACTTTACTCTGGAGAAATGCAAGGTTTCTTTGCCATGGACTGTCTCACCTGGAAGGTGCGGCCAGTGCAGCACCAATAAGCTCTGTTAATTATTAGGAAAGTAGTTAGTATAGACATAACATTGCACTAATCTGACCCCGTTGTTTTTAGTTGGCTCTAAGTGTGTGTGGAGTGAGCTGATGTTTGCCTGTGTAAATGTTCTTTCCTTAAATCAAAAGGGAGACTTATACTCTATCCAGCAGAAGGGCCTGCTCTGTGACAAGGGCTTTTATCTGCACTGAAAAATAAACATGGATCTTATCAATAGTTAATAAATATCTTCAATATTTGGCCCATAGAAATGAGAAACAGGAACGGTCTGTAAGATTATGAAGTGTACCTAAGATTTTTTCTGCTATGGACTGTACATTATTAAGTGGACTGTACATTATGCCAAAAATGACCCAGTATCACAATATTCACTATACTGCATACTTTGTGGTCAGAGAGGATAAAAAAAAGAAAAGGAAAAAAGAAAAAAAAAAATAATATTCCTTCTCCTCTAAATCAAGACATGTACATTTTAGATGTCATGGTGACAAAACCTAAAAACTGGAAGTGAGTTCACTATTCAGGACTGAAGAGCAGAATAGCAGCTAGCAGTAGCTCTGGACTTAGAAGTAAATCAATGTCGTGGGTTATTTTTAAGCCACTATCTTGATTTTTGAGAGGCTGCACTGCTATTGAATAAGAAGGATAAATTCCAGCAGTTGCTGCCCCCTCTCTGGATTCACACTGCCTCCCATGTTTTTTCCAGCAAACACGTCATAGGAAAAGTAATTCTGTGCACAGTTTTACACTTTGCATATTTCTTTTAACGCAACATAGCATTTGGGGATAAGGAAGGAAAACATCCTTGCTGTGTGACCAGCCATCTCTTTGCAGCAGGCAGCATCAATAGGCAGTGGCCAATAACATGCAGCTTGGTTGGGTTTTTCACCTACAGCCAATTCAGCAGCAACCCATGCAGCATACTACAGTGTTGAATAGCCTATACGAGAAAATCTATACTACTCCCCTTAACGGCCTCTTCTCTGCTGAATAAGTTGCCTTCTAATGGTTTTTGGGAAGACTTCAGTTACCCAATTTATCCCAGTAAAATAAAGTTTTCCATCCAAGTGGTCAATACTGTAGTATGTAACTGAGATGATTGCGCTTCCATTGCTGGTGAAGCATCGTTGTGTCTACAGCTTTAGCTGTCCGTGTCCTCCAACATCAGACTGAGCGCCCTGCAGCACCTTACCTCCTCTCGTATTCATCTTCTCCATACCGTTACTGTGCTCAGGAACGCTGCCCAGGCTGCAGGTATGGCTTGAGCAGAGCTAACTGAGGTGGAGAAAAGCAGAATTTGCCAGTTAATTTTCATCCAGCATGGGTACAAACACAGCCTACAATAGCTGTATAAAGTTGGCTATCCTCCAGCCTTCCTTTCTAGTCAGGTTTCATCTCCAATCTAGAGATATATAAATATTGCTCAATTTGGCTTTAAGTGACTAAGAGGCCTACATGCCATATATCTTCTCTGGAATAGGAATGTATTCTTCTCAGCTTTTCCATGCTGAATGTAACATATCTGAGTGTCCTGGTCTCATGCCTTCCCGTGAAGAAGCCTCTCTGGTATTTCACAAGTTTAGTGAGTCCTTCTCATACACTGGTCTCTCCTCTCTTCTCCTTCCATTGCTCTGTGCATCAACCCTGCAAGGGCTACGTCGTTGTAAGCAGAACTGGCTTGATTCAGATTCATTTAAACATATTAAAAGAAATAAAATTGTTTAGGCATCTCCATGTGCAGAGGTGAGCCCCACGTCACAGTCTGATGTGGTGAGACAGGTCTTGCTCTCTTGTTGTTGTAGGAGACCTTCCCCATTGAACCTGGGTGTGGGTAGCTCCTCGTGGTTTAATACAATTGCTAACTACGTAAGAATAGCAACATGTCTGGGGTGGAAAAAAATGGCTCAAGGTAAGCGTAGGCTTGAGAAGAGCCAAAGCTTCAGAGGCTGAAAGGTTTCACATGGATGTTTCCTAGTGAGGCATTCGGCACCTGAGAAGTCCTTTCCAGTTGCTCTTTCAGGAGAGGCATGCCCTGCTCCATGGCCTACAAAACTGAGTATTAGGTGCATTTAAAGGGCAAAAATACTTAGTTGAATCTCAGCTGTTAAATCTTCCTGCTTTGGCATCTTACTCGTATATTTGACCTCTTCCTCCCCTCCTCACTCACACTCCTGTAATTTGGGGGAGTCAGGCATATGGGCACTTTTAAAAATCCCCTTAGGAGTCTCTCTGCTTCTCTAGGCATTTAAATACTTATGAAACTCTGTTTTTTCAGCACTTTAACAAGTTTCATCTCTAAATACTTGATCTATTTCCAGGAGCACGCAGGGGTTGCAAGCACAAAAGATGTCGGTGTCCCTGAAAATTTGGTAACAAAATAACCTAGTTACCAAACATATTAAATAACTAAGAGAAAATTAACAGCCTAATAGCATGGATTCTTTATGGTCTCTTAATAGTTTCCTTTCGTTTCCATTCACTTGGAAAGAACCCGGCTGAGCAGCAAGAATAAGTATATATAGGGTCACTGGGCCAAGCACATTCCTGATGTAAGGCCAAAGAAGTTACACTGGGGACAAATTTAGTTTGGTGGGTTTAGTTATGTCTCTATTTTCCATGCAAAGGCCTCACAGCTGATAGAGAGCCCATCCCAGCATATTCACACAGCCCGGGCAGCGAACCCCCCCTTTCACACTGTTGAAACTTGAAGACATACCGAAGAATTTCACATTTCCCATCAAATAGACTTGTAAAGCTATCTCAGCCTCCGTGATGCAATCCACCCGTGGAAGGCGACGTCCCTGGATTTTGAGGGATTTCCCCCTGTTATGAGCGCCTTAAGGAGCAGAGCCAGGGTGCGAGGTTAAGAGCCCTTCGAATCTCCGGCACAGACACGTGTAACTGGGCTGAGAAAAAAGACTGAAAAAAAGGAAAAAAGACCAGAGTATTTGGCCCTCAGCTATTCCCTGTGGAGTAACTTGCCAGGGCCATAGGGAACTGTGAGTAAATTAGAGCAGGATTGATGCGGTTTTGCTAGGCACATGGTACAGAAGCCACTTGCAGTTACCTGTTTCTTCCCTATCGCACCCCCCGCTTCTCAGTTGGGAGCCCAGCATGTCAGATCCCAAGGATCTGTCCCAAAATATTTAGTTCATTTTGTACATATTACCTTCAAGTAATCATACACCACTGAGTCATACATCATGGGATTAACAATCCTACACATGGTATAAACAGAACCTAAATAAAATCCCAGAAAAAGGATATTGCCTTTTAAATAAGTCCTGACAGCTGTGGAAAATATTATGCCCCAATAGAACCCTCCCATACGACATACATTAATACGTTGAGAACCCCAAACTGTTCCTCTGGATATTTTGTAAGGTTTTATTTTATTATGGATTGGACATATTGAAGTAAGACTATAATCTTATTGTGCTCTGACCTGTGTTTTTACTGCATTATATAAACAGCAGTTACTGTGTTAGATGGAGAAATGTTTACAGAAAGAAGAAATAAAAACAAACGGATTTATTGTGTTGCAGAAATTTGAAACAGGGCCGAGAGGCTGCCCGTGTGTTTTGTGCTCGTAAGACGTCTCCCTGATGGAAGCAGACAGCTTAGACATGACAGAAGCAGAGAGGTCCTGCACTATCAAAAATAAAATGCAATATCCGCACAGCCCTGGCTCGTGGCAGCCAGCTTTGCCTACAATCAAAGCCCTTCATATAGTGTTTGCTGTTGTCTGCTCAGATATAGCAGGTTGGGGATGTAATATATATATATATATATAAATAGATTCGAAATTGTTTTAAAGTGCTAGTGAAAAGTGCCAGATTGACAGCTCCGGAGTCTGGAGTCTCAGTGCAGAACAAGCACAGCATGGGAAACGGCAAAGCAAGCGTCCTCCCGCCGTCCCATTCCACGGCTGCCGCGCAGCAAGGAGAGGAGGAGGTCACTGTCCATAACCCGGCTTTTCCCTCGGAAATGCCCTGAGCCAACGGGCTTTGGGGCAAGAAGTTGCCCGCAGCACCCCCAGAACTAGTCCTGGTACTCAAAAGCAGTTCCCGCTTCGGAACGCCGTTCCTTCTTCCTTTCCTTGGAAAGCAGACTTTTTCTTAAGATGAGCCTCATTAGAGAAACCTGGCTTTTTTCACGTTTTGTGTTTAGTCTTACTTTTCCTTTTGACATTTTCATTGACAAGTATTATCAAGATCAATGCCAAGATGATCATTTGCATTTTCATTTTTCCAAATTCTGTGTTTTTGGCAAAAAAGAATATGCATAAACATGTCAGTGACATTTTTGATAAGAACATTGATTAAAAACATAGTTTGCAAAATCTTTAGCCATAAAACACAGAACTGAAAAGCTGGCCTCTTTTCAACTTTACAAAATGGAAACAATTTCAAAATTTTTTAGGATTTTTCTGGTTTATATTTCAACCAGCTTTGTGATACTCTTAAGTCAAACCTCCAAAGGCTGTTCAAAAAGGAAGAAAAAAAATCTTTTAAAATGAAATCCTGGCCCAGTTGAAGTCATCTGAAAAACTCCAGTTGAATTTAGCCCAGCTAGAATTTCACCTCTTATTTGTATACTGAGCAAAATCTGATCTGGAGTCGGTAACACATAATAAACATGGGACCATAGGATGCCATTTTTAGTCACTTTTCAGAGGAGAGCTGCACTTTAATTTATTTTGTCAACTGTTTCCACTTAGATTTTTCCTATTAATGCTTCTGTTACCCACTGCACAGTAAGGCTATACCTCATGTAAGTTCTTCTTCTCCCTTAATAGTTGTGGTACTTTTGCAAATGTTACTCTGTTTAATATGTGATTTCAGAATAATGAGCGCTTGTCAAAATGATTTTTGCTGTCTTAAAAAGGGTGGAAGCACTAAGCAATTTGTGCTAACAAACAAGCGTGATATGACTTTGAAATGACAGTGGGACCACAGAATGGGCTGAGTTATCCTGAGCATCTTCCCGAGAATCAGGTGTCAGCCATCTGGCAGTTAAAAAAGATGTTTCAGAATTTGTGTTTTTCCACATGACTTCTGCCCCTTTCAAACTGCCCTGCTATGATGCCTGTGCACATATGAAAAATGAATTGCCAGGATTAAGTGTCATCATATCAGATAAAGCCTGAAAACATATGACATCTACCTTGAAGGTGACATATATCCTTTTGCCATAGAAGAATCCCTTCTTAGTAACACTAATAATGTTTAGTTATATTAAGTAAACCAGAGATGTGAGAAAATTATCTTGAAATAAGAATTAGTTTGTAAATAGGAAAATGGTCTGCAGAAGGATTTTCCTGTTTAGTTTTCTTTTCCCTTTTAGCAGTGGCAGTACAGACCTCCCCCTTACCAAGTGAGTTTCTTGAGAAAACGTAAAGTCAAGAGATCATGAAGTTCACTGAAAAATAGTGCTTTTTTGTGTGTGGAAATTTGTCCTAACTAAGTACATAAAATAAATTATTTTTTTCAAAGATAGATTTTTTTAGATTTTAATAACTAATTCCCTAGATGCTACCAGAGCTGAAGAACCCTGCACCTAAAGCTCTACCCATCCCTTCAGTGCAAATGGTTCAGCATCCGCCTTGCAGGGCTGTGAGCTATCAAGCTTTCTGGTTATGACAGTTTTGCACATGAAAATGCTGTCACTATTTCACATTATACCTTGACAAGATTTGATGTCAGGATGGTTGTATTGGTATACAGTCCCAAATCTTAGAAAACAGGGGGAAAATATTTTTCTAACATGTTGTGTGTATATATTTGATACGGTGAAATGGTGTATATATTTGAAATGAAAGTTGTTCAGAGATTGGGAAAGCCATAAGGAGATTGCTGACTTACTGAATGCAAGTAATGGTGGATTAGAAAAAAGCATTGATTACAATCTTGTGAATTTTAGATATTTTAAACTCATGAAAAATAGGACTGGAAAGAAACTCAAGAAGTTAATTATTTCAACGTTCTCCACTGAGGCAGGATCAGCCTAATTTATTACATGAAGTGTAACCTACATCTTTTTAGCTTGCTCTGTGGAGGAGGATTTGAGATAACAGAAAACGCATGACGTGCAGGCTGGCATCTCCCCTTGCTTTCAGGCAGCAGAGCTCGTGTCTTCCAGTGATATAGGCAGGAATTGCTTCATGGACCTTGATGTCAAAAGAGCCTCTTCAGTCCAGCATGGAGAGCACCTTACATCAGCTCCTGCATATTTGTTACTGGGCCTTGGCTGGGAAGTGTTCAGTGCAATATGGGGTGACAGAGTCTAGAAGAACCCTTATGGGTATTGAAAACTTATTTTATAGTGAAAATCAAAAGAAACAGGATTCATATAGTCAGACAGAAGTCTGGGCCAGAACTGCAGGGGACAGGGGAACAACTCCTGCAGCTGACGGCTGCTACAAGGGCAGCCTGGCTGCCTTCATCCTCCCCAGCCCAGCAGCGAGACCATGGGGTTGCGGTCCACATGGAGAGGAGATTCTCGATATCAGGAATCTCTTTTTCTGTGCATATTAGCTTTATTTATCTTTATAACAGTTACCACTAAACTGGTGGAATGATTTATCCAAGACTGCAGTAGGTTGTCCAAACTGGAGATTGTTGTTAACATTCTCCAGCGTAACCAGAAGGTATGGGTTTGGTTCAGGAATCACTTAATGAAATGGAATTTTATGGCCTCTGTTACCTCAGAAGTCAGACTAGATGATCATAACTGCTCCTTTTAGACATCAGATCCTTGGATATATTATACAATTTTAGAAGAATCCTACCCTGGCTTTAAAGAGTTACAGATGGTATCACTGGGAGTTGGTGGAGAATTTTGCCTGTTGAGGCATGTGTGTTCTCAGTGTGTCACTGTATAAATAAATACTGCCTACAAACAGGAAGATAGGTAAGAATTGGTGTGAATGAATAAGAATTATGTGCTACACAGAGTGAATGAGGGCTTGATAAAATAAATCTCTACATAAAGCCAGCCATCTAATGGAAAAAGAGAACAGATGGTGAAAGAACTCTCTAAACAAGCTCCTGCTTTAGACTCTGACCTTCTACAAACAAGTTGCAAGTATTTCTGATCCATGGTCCAGTGATTAAAGAGACCCAAATTCAAAGGAAAAAATGGGGGAAATCAAAGGGGAGGGGAGAAGAATGCATAAAACCCCAACAGTTTAAGTTTCATAGTGAAATATCAAAGCAATATTGAAATATAGGAATATCAAATACCAATACTTTATTTTTATGTTTTGCATTTACTGAATCGGTTTCAATTGTATGAAGCGCTCTGCCCTTAAGCCCTATGATATAAATTTTATTGGATTTAAAAGAAACAGATTGGGAATCTGGGACAGAAATATATATATATTTTACCAGTGCAGATTTTATGGTTTTGCCAGAGGAAGCTTCAAAACCGTTTGAAGTGCTGCTTGTTTAGTCCTAATAACATATTCTGGGGTTGGGGGTGCGAAGAAGGGGAGATGTAAAGGAAGGCACAGAGCGCTTTGCAAATGGCGAGTCACATTTCTCCCCTGGAAGTAATAAAGTGATCAGAGGCTTCAAGCGTGCGGAGGAGTGTGGGAGGGAGAGACATGGAAGGAGTGGAGAGAAGGGATTCTCAGTAGTTGCTAGCAAAGCCAAATAATGTTTTGATCTAATCTTTTGTTTTGTAGCTGAGGTGTGAGCTCATTCCGCTCCCTGCCAGACAGCAAGCTGAGATGACCATGGCCACTGAAGTCCTGCTGGTAGCCACCTGCTAGGTGGCTGGGCACCTCTGCAGGGTGCTGCACAGAAAACTCTCCATAGGCCACACTCGACTGGAGAAGGACTGCAACGCGGCCTGCTTAGGAAGGGTTGACCCTGGCAGATGAACCTGCACACCAGTTTGGGGCAAACACCCCTTCTGTGCGAGACCTGAGCCCCTCTCCCATCTTCAGGAAAACACAAACAAACAAACAAACTAAAAGAAACAAACAAACCTTGAAGGGTAGAGTTCCATCACCATTAGTTAAATGAGGGGTCAAAAATGGACCAACCTGACCTTGAAGGGTAGAAGAAAAGAAGAGGAGGTGGCACCTAAAGGGGGCAAAGGTATGTTTTGAGGTAGTTGAAACTAAATAATGCATGAGTGTTGAGTCCTTTTCTTGAAATGTGTGGTGCTGGGTATTTGGGTATGGTGACCAGTGATGACTTTCCTTCCCCTGGATGTTCGTCTGTGTTCCCTGAGTATCCCCAGAGCTGCTTCAGACAGAGTAGTGGGAACTACTCTGTCAGCAGAAAAGCCAGTGAAAAAAAGCATGTATGGAGTCTCACTGGCCTCCATTTATGTTACCCAAAAAATATTCCCAACTCTGTCAGAAGATGTAGGGCCAGGCCATTAATTCTTTTACTGAAGATTATGCAGCTCTGAAGTGTAAGGCTCATATCTGAAGCGCCTTAAATTCACCAAAACATCTGTTTATATAAACATACAGACTGCAGAGTAACCTTATTTATTTGGGAATCGGTCCTTGCGAGTGATTGCTAATATCTGTTTATGTTCTCATTTCTGGGAGTAGTTTTACCATTTTAGTTTTACCATTTTAAGTCATTTCATGTCTCCCTGTCCTCAGAGCTCACACTCACCCTTCTGGGATGGGCCTTCTGAATAATTTCTAACAGAATATTTTTAAGCCAAATACTCAGTTCATGTCAGCTGTATTTTTTTCCACAAATACTGTAGACAGTGCCACAGTGCTAACTTTGCTGACAGTGACGTTTTCAGAAAAACGATTGCTGAGCAGATATTAGAGAATATGGATGGAAAGTGAACCATAGCTATGCAAGAAAGTGTATTAACACCTACCTTGTATTAATCTAAATAGAGGTAGAAATATATAGCATGTTCAGTAAGTGCAACATTGGATATTTGCAATTACTTATAAGAAATACTTGTGGTTTTTTATTGCAAATGATTTTTAAAAGGGAAAAGATATTTACATTTTAATTATTTTTCCTTCTTCTGAAAAAAGCCTATATTAACAAAAATAGATGATTCTGTTTGCTGGCCTTTTTTCTTTTTCCAGTAACTAAACTTTCTGTATAATGTATCTGAAAGAATTCTCATGAGATACAGAGTAGGACCTAAAATCAATCAATCAAGAGTTACAATAATCATCCAGAAAAATATGTTACATAACAAAATTATCTGTCAGTTATCTATTTTGAGAACTAAAAATATTTCATGGGTTGATCTGAAACACAGATAACAGGCTAACTTCTACTCAGTTGTGAGTGGACTTTTTCAAACATACACTAAGTGCCCGCATAAGTTTGAGGACACTATGAAGCTATAATCAAAATTTAATATTTTTTGGTGATAAAATATTTTTGACCTCAGGGAAAAATTTAATTGAATTCACTGGACTATAGTATCCAGACTCTGAAAAGAAAGTTATTGCAAACCAGTGTGGAAAATCTCATCCTGTGGGAGAGGAGGCATAACCATAATACCAGTAATGCTAGACAGAAAAATATCAGTGTGACTGCTGAAGGAAAAGACAACTATGGCATTAAAAGAAAATCTTTACTATTAAATTGCATGTGTATGAAAACTTACACTCAGAAACAGATTCTTTTTGTACATCATCCTGGTTAATAAAATGGTTGGAAGGTTTGAATATTTTTTAGCTGATGGTTATGACAAGTTAAGACTAAATATACCCTGCTGTAACCACTGCTGTACACACGTTTTGTGCAAATGGACAAAATAACATGTTGACTGTAATTTCATAAGACCAGAGGGATCAGTCTCAGATTCGTATCTTAAGATAAAATGGTGCAATTACCATTGCAGTCCATCTTTCTGGAATCCCTTCAGTCAAAGGAAAGTCAACCATAATTGTGGATTTCAATGGAATATAGATGCAACAAAAATGTTTCAGACCACTGTGATTACATCATTTGAATCTTAAACATCCCATGCCGTTCACCCCTAGCCCAGCAAACCATCGCGTGCTCCGTAGCGACACCGCGCACACGAACGAGACCCACAGCAAATGTGAGGAGGGCTTTCAGGGACCAGCGTGCATGATGTGCAGGGTCACACGGGATCAGGGAGCCTGGCTCCTGGTGGCAGCTTCCCATGGGCACCATGCAACACGTCTCCAAAGTGGTTATGGACACCTTGTTTTGGGTGGTCAATCAGGAAGGGACTCTCACCCTTCGGAAGAGGAGTAAAAGAAAACAAACAGGAATTAATTCTGGTGCTAGAAGGGCAGGGCTGTGAAGCCTGTTCCACTTCCCCATCCCGTGGTGCAGAGGGACTCCAAACCTGCAGTAGTTGACGTGCTCTTTTCTGGCAGTTCCTGCTAAGTACTCCTGCCTGCTCTGGGGCACAGATAGTTGGCCTTGTCGTCTGCGCTACTGTCAGCTGCGTGATGGATGGGAAAGGACGGAAAGGCAGGGGGAAGGTGGGGAGCAAGAGAGGGCACGAACAATCCCTTAACACCATCCACCACCCGGAGCATTTTTTTTCCCTTCTATCCTACAAGGCACTGTGTATACGTTGCATATCCTGCTTCTCAGCCATAATAGACCAGTGTGACATGGCACATATGGTGCCACAGACCTTTTGGATTTAATCCACTCAGGAAAAAAACGCGGTGCCACTGCCATCGCAGAGACTTATGCAAGTTATAATAATCACCATTTTAATTTTTCCCACAACTTTGAGGTTTAATAGCCTTAAAATCTTACAAGTTGTAAAAACAATTAAAGCAATAATTTTAAAAATAAGCAGAATGGGACCTTCAAAAGAATGTGAACCTTTAACACTTCACGATTAAATAAGGGCCTTGTAATACAGTCACTTGAAGGCCAGCCCTGAGAAAACGCAGAAGCATCCTGTGAATTTGTTGATGCTAGTTCAGACAGACTGTTTATTTTCATGATTTCATGGAAGAATTTTAATTTAATGAGTGTTTTATACACTAATGTAAAGCATAGTTTCGACCCTATAATTATTGTGTCAAAATATTTCTGCTTAAACAGCAGCAGCTGACTACAGAAATTTGATTTACATCTGAATTGTATCAGGGAGACACTGCTAAAAATAATCAGAATGTGTCTTTTAATTGAATAAAAAAATTAACAAAGAATATCAACGTATCTCTTAACCTAAATCTTTGTGCTTTTCACTTAAACATTCTGCTTATTTGCTTACAGGCTTTTTAGAGCTAAGGTTTCCAGCAAAGTATAGACACAGAATGGCCATGTGTCATTTTGCCCACCCATTTCTCACTATTGCACACATAGCGATGGGAAATTGCCTGAGCAAATTGTCGGTTCCTGTCACTGGGAGCCTACATTTTTTGAAAATCTCACCATTAATCTTTCAACTCAGTTTTAAAATAACCAACTGCCATCATGAAACAGGTTTCTCATGCTGCTTAAGGCTGTCAGCAGGTTTTTGACCAGTTCAAGCCACATTTTGCTCTCAGAATGGGGTTCAATTTTTGTTGTTGTTGTTGGAGAATTCGTCATTTGGGATAACACCTAGGGGAACTTCAGAAGAGAGAAATCTCTGTTGTGCAATGCCACTCTGTTTACATTGCCACACCACTGGAGACACAGACCTACTGTAGCTGCCCTTATCTTTGTCAACATTTGTTCATCTACAAGGTAGGATTATTCTCCATTTGTGTTTCAGTACCTTCTAGAGGTCCTGTATGAAATGGCACATCCTTGCGCTGGTGCTTTAGGTGCTCACAGTGAAGGGAAAGTCTCTTTCCCAAGGAAACCAAATTTGAGCAATGATAAACTAAGGCAGCAGAGGAGGTCCCACTATCCTTATTTTGGAAACAGAGGATTGAAGGGGAGGCTACATCCAAATTTGTAGAGATGAGAGCTCTCTAGTGGGGAAGGTCCACCAACCCACCTCCAAAACCTCATGTGCTCTATGATCCCCATCAGAAGAGAAGGGGAGGTGGTACAGGAAGATCAACAAGCCAGGGGGACAACCTGTTTTTTTCAGCTGAGGAACCAAGGCACAGGAGTTCATCTTTGTGTACAACTGTCCTTCAAGCTAGACAACTTCCAGGAGCAAGCTGTCTTTCAAAATCAACCAGGAAAACTGGAAGGAAGCAGGAGCTCGTTGACAAAGACATTTTGTTTCATTCATTCATGGTAAGCTTCTCCAAAGGAGGCCTTTGGAGAAGAAGAGTCCATGATGCTCTCAAAGATGCCTGTGTCTTTGTTACTTACAAAGTGCTTGTCTTTTCAGCAGTGGTTAATCTGCTTCTCCTCTTCTGTGCTGTGTGAGGTTCTTGTGGGTTTATGTTAAGGAAATCTCTCTTGCTTCTTCAATTACGGTTTGAGATAGCTGGCCAGTGTGTGAGCCATCCTCACTCTTTTCTTTCAGCTTTAGGCCAGCTCTACTGCCTGTGACATTTCCTCCCAAAGTTTTCTCTTCGAGCCAAGGCAATGTCACCAGACCACAGCAACAAGCATGAGGCAACTTCAGCAGTCCAGGACTCAGCTGGGAGCTCCCTGACGGCCAGCATAATGCAGCCCCTGCTTTAGCTACTGAGATCTCCATGGCAAGGATCTATGGATGAATACAGTCTATTTCATGCTCTTTTGTTGCTATTTTCTAGCCTGAGGAGGTGCGATTGCAACTTCACACAGATCTAGTGTGAATCATGATAGTGAATGAATACGCAAATTAGGAGGAAGTTTCTATTCTGTATGTGTGGCTAAACTATGTAAACATTGCATACATGGATTACGTATTGCATATGTACATAATGGTATGAGCACACATCCACCCATTTACATGTAAACATTTTCTTCTCTTATTTGATGAAGCACAAGTTTGAACCCTTCTGGAGTTCAAGACCTGATTCTTGTTCTGTTGTAGGTATTAGTTTTAGTTCACTGTATTCCTGCAGCGTCAGAGACTCTCCATAGTGAGCAAGCTGATACTAACAGGGCAAGATCCTGAAGTTTTGCCATGACCTTTCATGACACTAGGATCGCTTGTATGGATGAATCTGGTATTCGTATAGGTTTCCATATCTCTGCAAACTGCATATGCTCTTTTTATTTTATACTAAGATTCCACTAAATTGTCCTTTGGATTTATTTCAAAGAAGAAGAAGGGGGAAAAAAAGGCTGTAAAGATTGCTCTTCTTATGCTTTAGTTGTTTTTTTAACTCAATTATATTTTGACAATTCTGTACAAAACTTTGGAGTATGTCTTTGTTTAAGCAGTATGCCTTCCATAGGAACAGTCAGTTAAATGTATATGGCTAGTTTCAGGCATAACAAGCTTTGACAAGGGCATTTAGCGGTTGTAATTCAAATCTAATTCAGAACATCTTAGCGCTGGACCTGTCAAGCACTTGAAATGCACTGTAGCTGCAAAACCAAGGGATATGGTCCCAGTCGTGCTCTGTGTGGCATCAAGCTGATGTGTCAACAAGAGCGGTTACAATTACAGGTTCTTTCAAGCATACTAAACTAATTTACAGTACTCTGAAAATGTGGGAAAAGGCCTTGCTTGCATAAAGGTACACAGGACTTCCAGACGGCAAAGGCAAGACAAGTAACACTAAGGAGCTTGAATATTATGCAGTTTCAGTACCACCTTGGGGGGGTTAGATTTGTAACCAGATATTTTGTAGATAATAATAGATTTGCCTTACAGCCATCAAATACCCTTGTCAAATCCCATTAGAATCACACCGTGCACTTATTTGAAACCTCAATCAAAATACATGCATTTGCTAAGTAAGAATGGGGTGACAAGTCCTTTTTGTTTGTCTTGTTTACATGATAAACACCATTTAGACTGGTTGCAGAATGTTTAAGCTTGTTCTGCTTACATGAATTAGAAAACTTAGTGCAAAGGGAGAGGTCTTTCCAGAAGCAGATCTGATCCAAGGATGTCCCACAGAAAACAAGACAGAATTACAGTAACCAACATGTAATTTTAACATCAAGATATAAAAAGACTTGATTTTAAAGTGCACCAGTGATTTAAAGCAGCTGCACACATTTAAAGGCCATTGCTTTAATGTGCACACAAAGGCTAATGGAAGCTTTTACAAAAGAAAAAAAATCAGGTTTTATGATTTATCTACTTTTTATGCACAACATTATAGACCCTCCCCCCAGGGACTCATAAATGTGATTTTTACTTCCCAAATTACAAAGCTAGTCAATTATTTGGGAATGAGTCATTCATTCAAAAGTGTCTGTAACGGGATGTGTTAACCATCAGGAAATTTTACACCAATTGGAATTATAAACACCAGGGTAAAAAAAAGTTTTGGCCTACCAGCTAAATCTATTTGTGAAACTTTGTGTGTGGAGTAAAGCGTAATGCGTGCTGGAGAAGTTGTGAGGAGCTGATGTTGGGGTGGGTTTGGCTTTGGGTTTTGGGGACGTTTTTCTTTTTTTTGTGTTTTAGATTGTATAAAATGTGTTTATTTTATTTTGGAATAATGTAGTTAGCAAGTCTGCAGCACTTTGCAGTCAAGGCTCCTACAGCACCTTATAAACCTTCGTTGATTAAGCCTTGCAGCCATTTATAATGGAAGAAACCATTAGCCCCATTTTATGGAAAGAGAAGCTAGGGCCAGAGGTAGCCGCATGTGGGCAGATATGCCGACATTTCCTCTGGTGGCTGAAGCGGCTCCCGCACTCCCCGAGCTGGTTTTATTTGAATCCGTTTCCCACTAACTTTGGCTGTCAACCCCTAAGGAGTTGCCTGGCCCACCCAGAGCTTTGGGGCGATGTGAGCCCTGAGCATGGCCAAGACCCAACAGCGTGGCTCCTGCCACCAGCGCTGGCCATGCCTGGGCAGCCGGGCTCGACCCAGCCTCGTCATGCCGCGCGGCAGGTGTGCTTCAGCTCTGCACACAAGCACCACAGCACCAGCTTCCAGGTGCACATGTGGTGCCGGCTGCGGCGGGCAGTCGAGCTGCTGAGGGTGGGCAGGAAGAGAGGGCTTCCTTGTGCCTGGTGGGCTCCTGGGCAAAGAAGAGAGGCCCAGGGGGCTGGCAGTGCAGCTGGTATTGACCTGGATGGCAACTGGTGTGCCACCGGGCAACAAGGGGTGTCCCGAGCACTGGGCAGGCCCAGGGTCCTCAGTGCGGCCGTGCAAACGTCCAAGATCTCTAGCTGCACCTTCAGCTTGTAAGAAGCTTCTACTAAAGCCTTCTCAGGCCTTCTCCATTGCTATCTGTGGTGCCTTGGCCTGGGTTTAACCGCCTCCAGAAAGGATTGTTCCTCCATTCTGAAGCCACTTCAATTTTTAATTCCTTTCACCACCCCCTGATGAAGCCATTTCCACATGCCAAATACTTTGTGGAAACTGCTGTAAGATGGTTGCCAAAGGACGTAATGCTGAGATATTAATTTTTTTTTGTGGGGGTGAGGGTGGAGGTGGTCCGGGAGAGACAGAGGAGGGGGGAGGACATTGTCAAGTCCAGCTGTATTCCAGGCCAGAATTAGGAAACCTCTAGGATTAGTCATTGGAAACCTGTCCTTCAAAGAGTAACTGACGCAGTATGGAAGAAAGAGGAAAACAGGATATACAAATAAATAGATAAACATCTATTGATATTTCCTCTGCTCCTGGCTGATGATGGAGTGTTATATTAACTTCTTTCTGGATGTCAGTGTCCCAAGTTGCCAGTGCTGTGACTTGTCCCTGCACTTGCTTAGTAGGCCTTTAAGTACCAAGATGTTCTGACTAGGCCTTGGTAAGCATTAGATCATCCTTAATTCCATTTCTTTTTTCTTTGAAGGAAAGTGCAAAACTGTCTCTGTGATCTTCAGAATCTTCTCTCCTGTCCCCTTGTTATGCCACATAGTAACAACTTCTTGAAAACTGAAAACTGGAATTTGTTTCCCTGCTGATTAGCATTTCTCTATGTGTTTATATTGCCATTGTTCTTTAGAGGATCAATGGAATCTAAAACATAATCACTTCATTTTCTTTAAATGCATGTGAGTGTTGTGAATAACTTTATAGTAATAGATATGTTTGCATTGATTTTACTCAACAAACCTTACAAGACCTCAGTCTCATGCATGTGCAACATCCTGATTTTTGTACAAGACTTTCTGGAGTGTTTCTAGCATGGTGTTGTAACTACTAAACTTCATGTTTTTAGTGCTATGACATCTTCAATATCAATCTCAACTCCACATACCCAGACCACTGATTACGCATGAAGAAAACCCTCATACCAGTGTAAGAAAAGAAGCAGAGTCAAGAAAATACCGGAAAGAAAAGGAGTCATGACACACCAGCAACATGATGAGGTTATATTGAGTAGGTACCCTGGGGATAAGCTATGAAACGGGTTATTCAGGCTTGAAGAAACTCTGCCTAATTATTGCGAAGACCTGGGAGAGATTCAGGTACAGGAGAAACTGCCACAATCTTGTCTGCAGGCAAAAGTATGACAGCAAGAGATGCTGTAGGGTCTGCAATATAAAGGGTTGTAGAGGGGCTGAACTGTGGCTTCACGAGCTGGAAAGATTACATCCCTTACCTGCTCTGAAACCCCTTCCAGAAGGCTCATTATCTGAAGTTTTGCTCAATGTTTTCTTTCTCTCTTTTCTCTCTTTTCTTTTTTTCTTATTTGTACCAATAAGAAGAGCAATGAAGGGTAGAGCCAGGTATTTTGCATCTTCAGATGTGTCCTCACATCTGCATTTCTGCAGGCTGCACTGTGAATACTGGGACTATACAGCTGCTCTGATGAGCCCCCCTTTCTTTTATCTGGAAGTGGAACCAGAACAAAACATCATTCCATGAACCCTTGAAAACAATTAGGCATTCAGAATCTTTATCCAGAGTTAAGTGATATAGCCCATGAAAATGATCAGAGGAATGTGTGTTATTTTAAGATAACAGTAAAATCAAAACATGCTTATAAGTACTCAATTTCATTCCATATCCTGTTTGCAGGTAGTACTATTTTCATGCAAAGCCTGTATCCTGTGAGGACTTAAGAATGTCGTTAGCAATAAGTGTGTTAGCAGATGCATTGCTTTCAAAAAAGCCACACATAATCTATAAAATTAAATATAAAGTGTTTGCAGAACTAAATTCTAGCCAAATCAGTTATGGATTGCTGAATCAGGCCCTGTAAAAATTTGGCAGGGCATGATGAAAATTTTTCCTTCTGTGAATTGCTTTCTGTGAAACACTTTAACCAAATTCCAGACAAGTAGAAAGATTAAGAAAAGGGTGAACATTTTCAGGGAAAAGTAGATTTCTTGAAGTTTTAGTTAATCCTACAAGAACTTATCTGTTACAGAAGACCAAAGGGTCAGTTGTTAATTTTTAAAGTATTTTTCTGACATGCAGTTTTTCAGGGAAATCTAAAAAATGTTAAGTAGATCAGACTCAGGTATTATTTACAGCAGAAATCAAGAATTCTTTTTTTTTTTCACCAAATTTACATGCCAGGAATCTGACACAGGATTTGAACCACAAAAGCTGAAAATTAAGGAAAGTAAAAGCTATTCTCTTTGTCATCACACTTCCACTTATAGTGATATGCTCTTTTGTTATTAAACAGGCCCAATCAAAACAAAAGGGATACTGTTGCTTTTATGAGTAATGCACTAACCTACCAGAAGAAAAAAGTTCACATAAAACATATGAGTTCAGACAGCATAAGATTTATTGCGATAGCTACAAAAATTATTCCTTCTTAACGGCACTTAAATTGTCTAATTATTCACAGCTGTTTTCAATTTGTTTCAGGTTCTTAATTAGGGGGTAGAGTCCTCTGCCCAAGCACTAAACCAGCACTGCAGAAAGTAAAGAAGTGCTTCATGGTAACCAGCCCAGCCCTTGGGCTGATTAGTGAAATCCACTGTAAGATAATTTGTTATTCATACTTATCCATCTGCCTCCTGCTGGGCTGAGATAAAGATATGGAAAGACACAATTTCCTTCTCATTTATATAGTTATTCTGACCCATTAAGGCAATCAGGGTCTTGAAATGGGGGGAGGGTGGGGGGAGAGAGCGTAGAAAAAGAATGCAATGTTTGCTGTTCTTCTAGACCAGTAATGCAGGGTAAATAGATATACTCGGGAACCAGAAGCTGATAATTAATCTCTGGATTTGGGATTAGGAGTTCCTTGTTAAAATTTACTGTGCCAGCGGGAGGCTGTGTGACTGGGAATATTTTGGGGAACCACCAGATGTGCAAGTAGGAGTGCTCCATGGCAAGGGTGTTGTAGTAGGGTGTTCCTGGTCTCTGCTGGTTTTGGACAGGCAGCAATTGCTTGCTGAGAAGAACTAACCTGTTCCTTTTATGTATATGGAACCAAGTAAGTGGGGGATTATGTCATATTTTGAGAGATGAGGACCCAATTGTTCTTTTCAGGGTGCCTCAAATTTGCATGAGCCACCTTCTGTCCTTTAAATAACATCCACAGTTGAAGCATTACAGCTTTGAGAAATCCAAAGCCAGAGAGAGCCCTTGTTCTCCCTGAGCAGTCCTGTATAACGGTTGTGAGTTTTGCATTGGGTTCATGCTTGCACATGCAATTCCTGCACTTGCACATGGGAATTTGCACTTGGGTTGAGTTGCTCACTGGACACATGCAGTAAAGGGAGCTCAAGCCAGTTCCAGAGGAAGTCTTACTGGTTAAAATGGGAGTGAGAGCAGAACCCAAAACAACCTTTCAGGTCACCAGCTGCGCTTAGTTGGCCTCATTAAAATTCAGGTCCTTAATATCTGTGGGTGAGTTTATGAAAGGGGGTTAGAGGTGAATTGGTCAACAGATTTGAGGTTTGTTTGTGTTCCCCCTGGACTCCCCAGGACTTGAAAAAGTCCTAGAGTTTAACAGGAAAACAACTTATGTGATTTTTTAAAAAAACTATCCTATAGGATTTAATAGAGAATTATATCCTGACTACAGTCACTTTTTATGGTTCAGATAACTGTAGGCAAGACTGAATTGTGCATTAATGCATTTTTCTAGTGTGTCTCAATTATAGAAACATCTGCACTAAGTGAACTTGAAACCTCTTTGATTCCCTCTGCAAATTCTCACTATTCAAAAGCCCTCATGTTTCCTTACTTCTTGCCTGTAGTCTAATAGTTCCAGAGTGGTTTGCAATAGTATGTAACTGTGTAGCTTGCAAAGAGGTTTTTTTTTTTAATATAATCACTTAAATCCTTCAGAGCCTGCATTTAAAAACCATACCTGCTCAGCACCAATTGATCTCCTAGAGGTTACTAGCAGCATCTGTTATCTCTAGTTGATGAAGATTTTAACCCTGAATTTCCAGCACTTACCCCATATAGCATGTTATTGGACTGGGGAGGTTATATGAATCCCCTTTTACAGCCGTGGTTGTTTAATGAAAGAATGGAGTTTTGCCTGTTTTTCAGACTAGTACATGGTGTGATTTTTCTATTACTTACACTAGAGAAATACTAACTGCTGTCTGCCAACCTTTGGGTGGGTTATTCTACAAGGTGCAGGACTACTGAGAAACCTTTCTTTCAGCTAATTGAAAATGAAATGCTATTATTTTAAAACACATTATTAAGTCTGTAAAGTCATTTTCCAATGTCATTTAACAAGTTTATAGTGTGTTGCCCTTGTCTCTGATGTGTGGACAGTCTAGCCAGATTTCTGCAGATCTGTGCAGTAGAGAATTGTTTCTATCCCCAATTCATTGCAGGATGCCTTCACAGCAAGGCCTGTAACAGCTTCATGTTACCAGCAGAAAGCTCTCCAGAGAGATGATCTAAGGTGAAATTTGGCTGTAGGTTATTGCTCTTGACTGGATGGTAGCTCTGAAGGGAGCCTAGGGCAGCTTTTGCCTCCCAGCCACTCCTTGGTGATCAAAATGTCCCCTGGCTTTTGCCAACCAGAGCCCTTTCAGCAAATGATGGGCTGTGCATGAGGGACCCTTGCTGCCACTTCGCTGTGTTAGGGCTGCCTGGCTGACACAGTACTCACCTATCCCAGTTTTGAGCCAGGACCCAATCAAGACCTCTATGTGGCTGGCTCTGTGTAGGGCCTCAGGGCCTCAGTAGAAGACAGTCTTCTCCTGGAAAGTTTTATCTCCAGACAACCACAGAAAGGCTAATGAAGAATCTCTGGTACCAAAACCCTGAAGTCAGTTATTTTCATAACCGTACTCAGAACAGTCACATCTGTTGTGCTCTCCCCATTGGAAGAAATGAAGAAAATTTCCATTGAGATTTGGGCACAGATTAAACAGACTGGACAGTATCCGCAAGGAAGTCTGTGGTAGCCTCTAGAATTGACCCTGTGACATATCCCCACCTGCATCCCCCAAAGTAGCTCTTAAGCCTTCCCACCTACACTGCCCTTGTTCACACAGTTCTCCTACCAGGTCTCAAACCTTGCTGGGTCAGAGTATCATAACAAGATAGATATCTGAACACATATATGCTTCTCTTCTGTGAATGTAATGAGCAATTGACACTGAAATCACTTGAAATTCTCTTATTACTGACTTTTGTCTCAGACCTGCAGTGAAAGTGTTTACAAAGATGCTAGAAATGTGCTGTTATGACTGATGCTGCTGTTTGTGCTCTGCCCAAGTTTTAATAGTAAGTGAGTTTGACAGAAGAAATGGCTCATACCTTAGCCCTGAGAAGGCCTAGTCCAGTTTGGGATTCTTATGATGGCAGTCTGGAACCAGTCCAGTAAATTCAAACCATTCTGGAGAGACTTGAGAAAAATTTAGACCAATATAATTTTATGCTTGCATGAATCATCCTAGTGTTTGTTTAAGTCTTAACTAAGTTTACATTTTAGATGTTCACTGGGACACCAATAGGAAAGAAATATCCTTAAAGAAAAAACAGCTGGTGAGTTAAAATGAAATCCTGCTAATATTTCTCTCCTAATAAAATCGGTATCACTGATATGAAGGCAAATTCTTCACATTATATACAATATGATATACTATTATATATAATACAATATATATGTGCACATAAAACCCTAATGCTTTAAGAGGTAGGATTTTAAAAAATATATAGGGAAACAAAATTGCATTCACCACTGGGCAGCCTATTACCAAAGAGGATCTAGATAAACTGGAAGGACTTCAAAGAGGGGAACTCATAGTGACTGGGAATCCAGGGGAATTTAATTATGAGCAAGGATTAAAGCACCTAAAACTTGTATCTAAGAAATAATGAAGAGGGACTCAGGGCTCTGACTCGCGTCAGAGCTGGCAGAGGTTTTAGCGGGGGTATTAAGGTAAATTGAAGCTGTGGTTGGTTACGTGGGGCTGTTCTGTGGTTTAGATGCAGCTTCCCAGGTGGCTGGAAGCCATATCCCGTGGGAGCAGGGGCGTGGGTCCCTGTGGGATGCACACTCTTGCCTCCCTGTGGGCTGGGGATGGAGGAAGCGGTCATAGTTTCTCCAACACCGTGTGCGTGTCCCAACAAAAGCATGGAACAACCAGGGAGCAGGAGCTGGGCTTTTTGGAGTGCTTGGAGCCCTGAACCTCTGACATGGCACAGGTGTCCCCTGCAAGGATGGCACCTAAGGGACAGCTGTCCATGTGAGGGGCTGCCACCCTCCTGGGCAGCCTGGGGACACAACACAGCCCATGGTCACTGCTTTGCCCCGACGGGGGAAAGTCGGATCCATTTGTTCATGGTCATGTATAGCCAGGAATCCAACCCGAGCCTTGAGGTTCAGGTAGGCAACCAAATCAAACAGCACCTTCCTTTTCCATGGGTTAGAAGAAATACCAGGAACTTATAGGCATGAAATTAGAAAAACAGGAACAATATCAAGAAAAAAATCTTCATGGTAAAATGTCACCCTGTGCTTGGATTACTTGTTCCTGTTCCCATTGTCAATTCTTTTTTTTTTTTTTTTTTTTTTTTTNCATTTAAAGCAAATGTTTTTCACAGCATCTCTACTCTATCTTAAAGTGCTTCTTGTTTTGGAACCCAAAAGCCGTGGTCCCTATTACTTGAGATTTTTACATTGCATGCAAGCAACGTTGTATACTATGTTTATTTCTGTTCTCTCAGACAAGTTGGTTGATATAAGTGCCATTTCACCCCAAACAAGATTTCTTTGGAGGGGTATTATCTGATAATTTATAGTATATTTCCATAATGAAATTGTATCCTTTATTTTACCTAGCGAAAAATAGGATCAACTCCTGCGAGAATGTACAGAATGTCTTAATTATCAAGATTATATCAGTATATCAGTACTATATCTTCATTTTAGACGTTACTACCTCTGTTTCATTATTGGAGCTCCAGTATAAGGGACTCTGACTTGCATATCCAGGCATGTAAGGCACAGGCAATCAAATGCTGATATTATTTGACTCCAGTGAGACTTATACTGATAAACACTTCTAAAAGTGATGGGCTTTAGTTTTTGTAAAATTTCTCAATGAATTGGATCACTAATTACTTCTGTTTCCCAATATTTGGAACTTCCTTGTCTTATCTTGTTTAGAAAAAAATATATACTTATCCTGCTTACAACCATTTCCTTTTTCCTCTTTGCAAATTGAAAAAACAGAGATGTGAGTCAGTAAACATAAAAGAATGATACTTCTTCTGTGATAAATTATTGCTGAAAGCCTTGAATCCTAATTAAAGGAATGAAGAAAAAGTGACCTGTGAAAAGAGATAATGTTGCAAGATTTTTATGAATATGACCATTTGGAGAACTTTAGTTCCTTTCGTGTTTGAGTTTATAAGTGAACACTGGAATATTATTAATGTAAGGGAAACATGCTTTAAGCAAAGAATAAAGCAATGAATCACATTAAATGAATTTTTAAGAATGTGCAAGGGATGTGTTCCTGTTCCTGAATGGTTAGTTCCTTGCAAACAGGCTGTTAGATTGAAACTGTATCTGTGGTTTGTTGCTAAATGAAAGAGCAAGATAAACTGGGGAAACTATGACAATAATGAAAAACCAGAATTCATGAGACAGGTTGTGTAGAGGACTTCCTCAGGGAAAGGAAAAGCAGGAAGAATGGATTGCTAATGACCAGAAGTAGAACTTTTGATGGAATTACCAGGCAATGTAAATATGGGCTAATGGCCTCATCCTGCAACACCTCTTCTAAGGTGCTGAGTGAGTAGCCTCAGAACTGACCACAACCAGAAGAGGCCTAGACTTTCTAGGATGAGGTCTGAAGCAATGGGGAATATGCTGAGGAGTTCCCAGTCCTGACTGGCACTGCTGAATGAAGTGCAAAACCTGCATGTTGGTGGCTGGAGGGGGAAACCTGCAACACAGAAAATCACGGAGCTCCACATCTCTGTCCAGTGTAGCTTGAATTTCATGGGTTCCTGTACTAATTTCTATTTTAAAAACTCTTGCCTTACACTCATTTAGGGAGACTCTCAGGTGCCGAAATACAGGTGAGCTGTAATATCTTGCCTGGCTTCCAGCTGCCACTCCAGATTTGGAGGAGGCCCTCTATACAGATGTCCCAGATACCCACAGATGTCTATCAAGGCATTAAATGCTTACAGATAGGCACTCACATAGCTCCCTTTTAGTTTCAACAGGAATACCTGAATTGAAGAAATGGGTTTTATTTTATACTAATAATTTATCTTCAATATTCCTACCGCATTTGTGCGAGTGAAATGTTCCTGAATTAATGTCCTGGAGACTGCAATTCTCCCTGGAACAGAATCTATTTGGATGTAACAATATATAATAACCCTTTATGCATTGCAAGTCTAGGTAAAAAAGAGTGCCCATAATTACTGTGGCAGCCTCAGTAAAACAAAACTGCCAAAGTGCATAAGAAAAGTAAAGTAGTAGTTCTGGCACTGAAGCAATATTATATAAAAGTCTGTTTTATAGGTCTTGGGCCCTATTCAGCTGTTGTTTACATGCATGCGTTCCTTTGAGGTGCTCTTCCCATACACATGATAGCATCCTTTCCCCTTGACATTTTCCCTTCAGCTTCACCACTGCTTCTGCAGGCATGGCAGCTTTAAAACAAAGGAAAACACACGGTTTAACCTGACTGACCTTTAAGCACATGACCCGTGAAAACATGGTCTTCTTTATATCTACCGTACTCTGTATATCCAAGCACACATTTGACATTTATGTTTTCCTGAGGCAGTAAATTTTCCTTCTGCTGACATTGTAATAAATGCTTTTATCAGAATAAATCTGACTCTTTAAACCAATGAACTACATCTATAGCAAATTAATTACCAAACAGCTGTGTACTTAAGGAGACTGAATGTGATTTTTTTTTTCTACAGTTCCTCGGGAGGCTTAATCTCNCTTTAAACCAATGAACTACATCTATAGCAAATTAATTACCAAACAGCTGTGTACTTAAGGAGACTGGATGTTTCCAGTATTTATTAAGAATGTGATTTTTTTTTCTACAGTTCCTCAGGAGACTTAATCTCTTCTCAAGTGAATAATTCCAGTTCACTTCAATAGGACTAGTAGGTGGGTTAGAGGTTATTAACTTGGATCCTAAAATTAATGGCAAGGCTACTGCAGGCAGCAAACATCTGGGCTTCTGAGGGAGAAAAAGAACAGGGGAAGGGAGTCATCTCTGACTCACGTGGCCTACAAATGGATTTTCCTAGGAGCAGGTGAAGTTCAGGCCCATGCAAGACCCCAGGGCTGTCTGCTGCATTGGAGCTGAGTGTGGGATGTTGGCATGTGGAGACTCAGTGCTGGCCACCGAGCATGAAGTCCTCTGCACCAGCAGGAACTGCTGGGCTGGCGCCGGTGCTGAGGTATCTTAATCTGATTTACACAGAAAAAGTCCAATCTGCTCTTAAAATACTGTGCAACAACAGTCATTGGCCCAAGTGAAATCCATAGAAATCTTCCACGCAGTTTATAGCACAAATTGCAACAACATTCACAGTCATAATTAAAGACAGTCTTTAAAATTCAGTGTGGTTGGGAAAGTAAGTTTTTGCTGTTTGGAGGAAATGCTTTCAAAATGCTTTCAAAACCTGCTGTTACTGTCTAGGATAACTTAGAAATCCAAACTTCTGAGGATTTCTTCTCTTCCATGCAGATCATCAAAGTGAGCTTTCTCTTTTTCTCTTTTTTCATGTGTTTCACAAATTCCTGTCAATTATATTGAAATCCAGGCAAGCCTTTTTTCCCTTTAGTCCATACTTTGTTATGAAATAATGTTTTTTCAAATTTTCCAGTATTTTTATAATATCTTTCCACTGAATAGTACTTCTTTCGCTCAAAAAGCTGTGAGCTTGGCCAAACCCTTTCAATAGATGAAAGCTATAACAGGAAAAAATATAAGAGCCTCCCAATCCTGAGAACTTCCCATTATTTAGCCCTTTGCTTCTTGCTCAAAGAAATTTGAAAGCAGGAACAGCTGTTCATGCTCAGTGGTCACCCCTGGGGTTAGTATCAACCCAGGAGTGGAGGAGCGTAGTTGAACGGCCGGGCAGAGCGCGGGGCTGACGTGGCTCTTTCCTATGCACCTTGTTTCGAGGTATGGCGTGCAGCCCTCCACGGCAGTGCTCAGTGCAGTGCTCGCAGCAGTGTGCTGTAGGGCTGCTGCAGTGTTTGGATGTGGTGCTGCAGAGCTGGGAGCATGCAGACAACCCAAACACAGAGGAGATCTGGGCTCAGACATATTCTAATATAACTTGTGAAGGGAGGCTCTCTCAGCTTTACAAGACAGTATACATATGTGTATACATATACAGTGTGAGGAAATACCCACCAAAACTTTGGGATATTCGTCAGAAAACTGCCACTTGACAAATGGAAAAATACTATTTTTTACAACCTATCTACATATGACAATGTGGTACCCTCAGAAATCCCAGAGCAATGCAGGGTGCTGTAAAAAGGAGACAAGGATGGAGAGAAGGAGATGAAGCCTGGGCTGGGGGCCTGGCTGCAAGTGCAGCCACGGATGGCAGGGAAAAAAGACAGAAAGGGAGGAAAGAGGCCTTGGAAAGAAGGATAGAAGCAAACAGGCAGAGACAAAAAGAGAAATTTGAGCCATAAGGTATACAAAGGGAATTTCCCCCTAACAAAATTAGAGTTTCATTTCAATTTTCTTTATCCTATCATAATATACAAAGTACTCACAACAATAAAAAAAAAATGAAAACATCATAAGATCTTTGCTTTTGCCAAATATTATATTGGAAAAGATATGTGAGCTTGAAATTATTCCATAGTGTCCCAAGCTTGCTTGTGTTTAATTCTGAAAGCTTTAGACTAATGGGAAAGACTGGGAGACACAAAAGACTACAGGAACTTCAGGAATTTGCTTCCCCATTTACACTTGTACAAATCTGAAATCTTCCTAAAGTCGGCGACACAAACTATATTTAAAATGGACATCATTCAACTGAAAATGCTGGTCTTGTGAATTTTAGCTCTCTTGGAGTCGGGCTGTGAAGTAAAAGTACTATTTTCAAAGAATCTGCAGGGCCTCTAAACAAATCCTCTCACACTCACCAAAACAGAAAAAAAAATAATAGGCTAACTACATAAAGAACAGGCCTTAGCTAGAGAAAGCATGAGGAGTTGCAGTCTTTTTATTACTCTGATGCATAAGTGATTTCACACTTGCTTGCAAAATCCTACAAAATTATTGAGGTTTTTCCCCTCACTGTTACAATAAAGAGCAAGTCAGAGATTAAGCCGCTGATCCACCAAACAGTTCAAGCCTCACTAAAGGGCAGAAGTCAACAGAGCTGCCAGGTTCATTAGATCATGTTCAGAATAAGATAACTGTGTCCAAATCCCAGTCTGAACATGAGTTTTCTTTCTGGCATGCATGTGAAACCTTTCAATTTCTCCATTGACTTTGGTTCTAAGTTGTTCTAAGCTTGCTAGCCTGGCAGGTTGAACAAAGATGTTAAATAAATAAATAAATATATAAAAGAGCTTGCTTGCCAAGGAGATAATTTTTAGACTTTTTGTGCTCTAATGAAAACTGCTTAAAAAAGCTTTTTGCTGTACAGAGATGTAGCCAAAGTAATATTCTGGGCTTAACTTCTGCAGGTGAGGGAGGCTCTGTAAGCTCCAGTGATCTGTGTCCTTGTTTCCTTCTCTGAAGGTCTCACTCAAAGCCCCAAATCCAAGCAAATTCTGGGTAATTTTGTTTCTGAACTCTTCAAGCTGATTTCTAACCTACAGACGATTATTAAACTGAAAAGAATATTCAAGACAAGTGGGAATAACTCAATTTCTGTGAATGTAACAAATGCTGAAAATGATAATCCCAATTAATGATGGAATGATAAGCAGTAAATGCNGGAGGCTCTGTAAGCTCCAGTGATCTGTGTCCTTGTTTCCTTCTCTGAAGGTCTCACTCAAAGCCCCAAATCCAAGCAAATTCTGGGTAATTTTGTTTCTGAACTCTTCAAGCTGATTTCTAACCTACAGACGATTATTAAACTGAAAAGAATATTCAAGACAAGTGGGAAATTGAATGACTCAATTTCTGTGAATGTAACAAATGTTGAAAATGATAATCCCAATTAATGAGGGAATGATAAGTAGTAAATGCATTGATTTTTCCCAAGATGTAACACTGCAGTGATTACAGTACTTTTTTTTTAATTGTAGACCTCATACTATGCAGTAAAATAGTGCAGACATTAGGAGATCTCATGTGCTATCAGAGCAAGTGCCTTATTTTCCCAAAATGTGTTTTTTGGTTTATATATATGTATATATAGCTCTACATATATATATGTATATATATGTATATATTTTTTATAGAAAAGGATTTTATATATGGTCTATGACACAGCAACTGGACAGCTCACCTCCCTAGTACTGTCCTACTGATCATGGGTTTCCTATTGGTTTCCTTGGTGTCATAGGAATTGATAAAGGTGATTTGAGTAGTATCTGAGACAATGGATAGTTTTAATTTAAATTTTAATTAACTGGGTACCAGGTTAATTGGTATAGATCTGGCAGCTGCCTTCACTAGTGTCCATTGTTAAGGCACGATACACAGCTTGTCTCTTCTGGTAGATTAAGGCAGGATGAGATTCATATTCCTGTTACTCCAAGGAGGCTGTTTTGGCCTGAAACATTTACAACCTAAAGATTCATTGAGTAACTCCTGAGGACAACTCTTGACTTATTCAATGTTGAAAGATGCTGAGATCCCATAGCACACTGATGTTATTTTTAGTGTACCAATATAGTCCAGATAAAGGTATTCAGGTACAAAATGTCTACTGAAAGCGTGTAAATTTGTCATTCAAATATGCCAAGATCACAATCTGAATCATGAAGTCTTAATTCAGCCAAAGATTTCACACTGACTGCAACTGGAGTTTTGTCAGAACAAGGACACAAGGTTTTGGCCTTCAATTAGAAAGCAAGTAGTTTCAAAAACCCAAAACCACCTGTATCTAGACGGGATCACTTGTTTGAGAGTTTGCTGAGATTTGTACTTTTGTAGGGCAGTTGCACAACTGCAGATATATTTTTTTTTCTGTAGCCTGGTGACAAAAATAGATGAGTAAAAAAAAATCCATTTTTGAATGAAACATCTACAGCTTTAATATCCCCACGTAGATTTGTGGGTGCACTGAATTTGCCTGTTTATAATCATTATAAGATAAAAAAAGACTTTGAAGTAACTACTCAGGTTACAAATGATAACTTCCCAGTGATCATCTGCATCCTGGCATTCTGACTTCTTAAGCCTGAAGTTTGCTGTGCCTCAGGCAAAAACATTACTCTTACTGTACTTCAGATAAGATGCGGCCTGTTTTTTTATATATAATATTTACTGTATGCTGGGCATTGCTAAAGGGGATCTTGTTTTAACTAAAGCCAGATTTTCTGTAGTTAATAGAGTTAGGAATGGTGTATTACTTTCCAACTTGGACTGGTTATTAATACTTATAAGTTGTGAACATGGAAAGAATTCCCATAAATCTAAGCACAGTGCTACAGTTTATGGCAGAAAAGATAAAGATGTATAGAAAAAAACTGCTGAGTGTCTGCAAGTTACGTTCAGCCCCTGTTGCAAGGGCCCAATTCTGCTCTCACTTCCATCCTGAGTCTTGGGAGTTTGGAGGAGACGGAGCCTCTGCCGGGTCCGCAGCGGTGCCCGGCACAAGCACTAGTGGGGCTGAGGTCAGTTCTCTGCCTCCCAGAAGCAGCTCTCTGGCTTGCTGTGGTTTGCATATGTGTAATGGCAGTTCTCCCCTTCCTCAAATAGTGTGGTTGAGCCAAAGTGGGAGCATGTAGCAGGGCAGTGCACAAATGCTTAAGGACTGATTTGTGCTTGTGCATGTGTGTGCATTCTCTCTGAAAAGGCATAGCTGGGACAGGTCTCTTCTGTATTGCTTAAAGGGGTGAGTGTTGTTCTCAAGATGAAAGGCTGCATAAATGTTAACTGGAGATCCAAACTCAAATCTCAATGTCCTGTGTGTGCTGGACTTTGAGTCAAAAGGAAGCTGTACCGACCCGTGTGTGTAGAGTTGGGCTTTTTCTCCCTGCTGTGCCATATATAATTAAAGGTCATTTTTATCCAGGCTCTATTTTCAATAGTGCACATGCCTGCCTTGCATGCACGACAAGCGTGGCATTCATGCAAACCAGGTGCATGCTGAAAAGAATTTTGCTCTGAATATGTATTTAGGCAGCAGTAACTACACGCTACAAATTCTTTTCCCGACATGCACAAGGCTTTGTGTAAAACCCGGGACAGACTCTCACTCTTATTTTTAATTTCTCAAGCGTCCTGTTTAGGAATCCAGAGGAGATATTCCCACAACACAACTGCTCGGCTGCTGCCTCCCCATGACTTTGGGCAGCTCACCGAGTATGCAGCCCTATGAGGTGCTGAGCACTCTGGCCCCCTTCCAACCAAACACTTACGCATGTTACTGAAATCAAAGGAAGGACTGGCTGGCTTCAGCATGAGCCTCTGCTTGTGCTTTCCTGGAACAGGGCTGGAGCACTCAGCACCTTATTGGATCCAGTCCTTGATGGGTTTGTTCCAACTCTCTCTTTCCCTTACCGTTTGTAAAACGTGCAGGTAATAGTACTCAGCTTCCAAAGAGTTTGGGAGGCTATACTTTCTTTATATATATTAAAAAAAAAAAAAGCTCAGGAAATTGGATTATAAATGTCAGTGTCTTATTATGGGGAAGTGTTAATAGGAAAACAAATGTAATATACTCATTCTACTTGCAGTTTTATAGGTCAGAAAAAATCTATGGCTGTGCAAAGACTCAGATGTCCTATGCATACTGTAATTTTTGAATTGTCTTAATTCTGTGCTACTAAAATACAAATATCCCAGATCCATTTCTGTTGTCACCTACACAGCTGTAATTCATGCTATTGATGTGTCACTGCTCTATAGGAGAGCTTCGTCTTCAGCTACCACAGGTTCAAAGCCACTGTATCTTATACTTGACAAGGAGATAGATTAGATCACTAAAGCAAGGTTGGACAATTAGGATAAGGCTTATGGTAGACAAGTACCAGAATAAACACCCCCATCACGTATATTTACAGTTGTGTTCTCTGCAAATCTGGAAGTGGTATCATATGTGTTTGAAAGTGCATTAAGCACTGACACCCAGGGCAAGAGTCAAAAATATGTAATTTAGGCACAGAAGGTGTGGATGGTTGTGTTGCATATGCAGGGTGCTGAATGGCACAAAACAGTGGCTCTTTCCCTCTCAGCACTGACAGCTTCCAATATATGATGGTGGTGTAGAGGGGAGAAGTTATACCTCATACTTCCTTAGCTTAAATCACAGCAAACTGAAGAATCCTTTTTTCTTTTTTCATTTAAAAAGTAACACATATATTTATGAAAAACTGTAACTGGCTACCATTAAAGACAAAGCCATTTGTCTATTCTTGGGCCTTTGAATGGTCCGGCACAGAAACTTTCATGCTCTGATGGCTTTGTGTCAATGCGTGAATATGCTGAGGGACTCTGGCCCATCTGCTGTGAGAATTTCCATTTTTGAAACTTATTTTAGGAGAATGCAATAGTAGCTTGAAAAACAATGAATATTCCTTCTTTGTATCATACCAGAGGTGTAAATATCAATCTTTCATGTTGCCCTGTGATGAGTCAAAAATTAAGTGGATCTCCAGACAGCACGACTGAAATGTTTGTTTTCAACAGAAGTGGATCCTCCACACACAGGGATTACTGCCGGCACTGGGGGGGGTGGGTGGGCTTGGGGAGCTCTGTGTGCCTTGCTGACATGAGCTATGACGAATCTTCCCTTTCAGGGAACTCTTAAAAGACAAATTTCTCCTCTGGGGCTCTGATTCGCAAGCCCAATTGGATTAAGCTGTTGTGGCTGAGGAAGTTGGCTGGTGCCTCCATCAGCCAGACCTGCTACACCTGATGGGGATTTTGAATTAGATCACAGGCCAGCACAAGAATGTAAACTGAAATAGATGCTGATTTTTGTTCATGTACTACCAGGTTGTGAACTTTGGAGGATTATGAACAGGCGTGCTGCCTGATTATCCTACCTTCATGTAGGTAGTATAACTTGGATAGATAGCCCATACAGGTGGGGAGCAATAACTTCTTAAGATGTTTCAACATGAATTGGCAGAAATTGTACACCAGAATCTTCATCTGTCTTTACGGACCTATATCTCATCCACATGGATAAAAGTAGAGGGAAAACTGGCCTCTGAATGTCTGCCACTATGTTATATAAAACCACACCTCAAAGAAAGCAGGGTTGTGAACAGAGGACGTATGGATTAAGGATATTCCTTATGAGAGGTTTTTCAAGCATCTGGATGGTTACTTCATTGTTTTAGCAATGAATTAGAATACTCTAAAGGAAGGCCTACATGTGGGGCATGGGAAACCTGTTTTCAAAGGGTTGTTTTGATGCCTTCCTTTTGGGATGTGTTTTTCCTCTGATGAATGCTTGGCAATGTGCTCTGGGTGTGAGGTAACAGGTTTGGCAAGACTAGTGTTAAAAGACAGGTAACATCATAGCTGGGAGGGTATGCTTCATCATACTTAGCCACAGCTTTGGTGAGTTGCAGAGGCATGTCTTGAATTACAAGGAGGAAACGGCCTGATCAGTGTTTGCCAAGAAGGCCTTAATATCTCACTGGTACCACCAGAAGGAAACATTGAGAATATCTTTCTGTGGGTGAGTCATTCATTACAAGCACTGAGGTAGGGTAGCATTTTCAAGAGCACCCAAGTGACTATGAAGCTTACGCAGTGCTGGACATCTGCATTTGCCATGGTTTTCCTCTGGAGATGGAGCTGACTTCTAAAGGTTTTGAAGAACTATGTATATGAAAAAAATTAGTAGCCTAAATCACGTGTTGCAGCAGCTTAAAATCAGACCTCTGCAAAAGGTTACTGCCGCCAGGCTTTGCCACAGCGGTAATGGAAGTTCCTGCATATATAAGGCGCCTCCATAACTGTTGAAGACGATTGTGAATCTTTCTTTTTCCTTCATTCTGACATATTAGGGTGTGCTAAGCACCCGTCCTGATGGCAAGGGGAAGGACACCCATTGCGCATCTAAAGCCATGGTCTCGATAGCACGGCCTCATCAGAAACGGCGCTCTATGAACGGAGATGATCCTTCGTTGCAAACACAGGAGCCACAGGACTTTTTGGCAAGCTTTATGTGAGAAGGAGAGAGTGGGAGGTGGTAAACCAGAGAAGGGAAAGGCAGTAAAGAGAAGTGAAAGGATTGTTGCTCTGTCCGTGGAGGGGAAGTGACACAGAACTGACTCCAAGGAAAGTTTGCAGATTATGAGCATGGAAAGTTTGCAGATTATGAGCATGGATATCACGTGTTGTTTGTCTATTTGCTATTCAGAGAAACAGGAACTCGTATACAACTACATAAAGGAGTTTGAGTGCACCAAGAAATCTCTCTGAATTTATCTTCTTTTTTTTTCTCTAACAGTAATAATTGCTTTAGGATCTCAGACTCTGTCTGATAAATATAGGATACAGATTCATCCCCGGTGGTTAGACAGTTCTAAAAGAAACCTACTAAATATTGAAGGGTTGCTGTGTACACACATGAAGTTTTGGGAATCTTGTATATGTATGTGAATTTTTCCAAGCCTGTTCCCTGAGAGAACAATGTTATTCTGCAAGCCTTACAATGACTTAGTTATTGGGAAATGCAATTCCATTGTGATTTGAATTGCGCCTGCAGATATTAAAAAAAAAAAATCAAGCATGGTTTTAATTGTTATGAAAGTTTTAGTTGCTTATAGCCAGGAATTTAGCTCAAAATGTCTGCACTCCCGAGTTTAATTTGTGCAAACTTTAATATCTCCATGCAACAAACCACTGAGGTATTTTTGTTTTTAGAACAGTATACTAAACCGTTTTGACTTCTCTATGCAGGATCAGTTTAAGGCTTTGATTACCTAAGCTTTAAATCCTTAATCTCCATTTGGAAAAGGCAGGAAGGGCAGTTAATGGAGACGGGGCAGGATTTGCCGAATGTCCAGTCAAGTATCTAATACCAAAAACAAGAGATTTTCTGTGTCACAGATACATGTCAGCTAGCCTGCAACAAAAACACATCAGTGTGTTAATTTGACTGGAATATGCACGTGGCACACGCGTGATCTCTTGTAAAACCCAGGACAAGTGCCTGTATTCCTTAGTCCTTGCCCCTTTTACCCCTTGCAGCCATGCACGAGTAAATCACGCCTGTCAGTATGGTAGCAGCTTGATTAAAGTTCAGGGGTTTAATAGATCATTTTAAAAACCCCAAATTACTCCCACTCCCTAGTCGATCCACCTGGACCCTTGCCCTAGGTGCATGGCAGTTTTCAACCAGCACTGGAGAAGCCAAGTCTGGGCCTGAGGTTCCTGCTTATTCCCCTAGGATCCTCGCTGCAGACCTAGACCAACATTCTCAGCTGTATTTAATCTGCTCTGAGACAAGCTGGCTATGAGAAAATGCAAAGGAAAAGGCACATAAGCAAAGACATGGAAAAACTTGGACAGTTGGCCTGCTTTGTTCACTTGGTAAACTGGAGGCCGGCCAGTAACAGCGGAGCTCCCTTGGCAATACAAGTCTGTTCCAATTAATCGTGTTTAACCATTCTAATCACACTTTAGCACATTAATCCTATTTTCAATCCAAAACACATCTGAAAGAGCGGCATGTGGGCCTTTTTATAGCAACCGCAAATCAGATGTAACTGAGAGACATAGGGCCCTAGTTTACTCTGCACTTTCACTGAACTTAAACTTAATAAAATATGTGACTGAGTTGTGGTTGGATTTACTGCATGATGTTGATGCTTCCACATATAAATAGATCCCTTAAGTAACTTAAAAATCTGTCAGAAAGGGCAGTGAAAATTTGATTATAAGGTAACCAGTGCGTGTGTTTTCTAACAATGACATTGCTCCTCTGGTCAGCAGGATTGAGAGAACTTTTAAAATTTAATCTGCTTATGGATATAAATGATGCTACACGTGGAATCATGGGGCTGCATTTTGTGTCTAAGCCATTCTAAGTTATAAAGAATTTTATGGTTTGCTCTATCTATGAAAACAAGGTGAAGTTGTTATCTCTCCTTAATGTGCTTTCTTCTGGCATTTAAAATAAGTTTTAAGATAGTAAAGTTTTAAAAGTTCTGTATTTAACAAATGTGCAGTGAAATATTTTTTTTCTTTTGTGATTTGTACCCCTGATAAAATTAAACTGCTTTTCATTGTTTCTGTGTTAAAATCATTCTTTCAGTAAGAGATCATCTTTTTAAGGCACAGATCCATGATACAGCATTTTACTCTGTGGATTTGCTTTGAACTGAGCAATTGCAACAAGCAAAAAAAAAAACCTGAAATCCAAAAATGCCCACTGCTAAACCTCTTCATGTCTTTAGTGCCTGAAATCATGTTTATAGGCAGGCTCAAAAGAGGTACATGGAACTGTAAATTATGCAGAAGGGTACGTGTTTGAGCTCAGAATCTAGCTGTGGAGTGGGGATGAAGTTATCAATTCACGCTACATGAAATATGCAGCAATTCAAAATATGGCAAAGAAAGATACGTAAGAAAGTTCAGTTTTAAAGAGGAAAATCTTGGACAATTACCAGGATTACACTCAATGTTTGGTTTTCAAAGTAAACACTTCTAGTTTTTTATGTTACAAATAACAATCTGGAAAGATGCATTACGGGAACCTAAATGCAAACTAGAAATGAGTTTATCCAGGTAAGTAAGATTTTATTAAACAATTTAATTCATTCCAGTTCTTTTGGAAGAAATTGCAGGTTATGGTTAATGTAGTGTATCAGACAGGAATAGCATTCACAGAGCCACCTGCATTTAATATACAACTGTCAGAAATCTCTACTCACTACCACTTACCCAGAAAGAAATATGCAGCAGTTTTGATCAACCTAGAGCTTTTTAATATAAAACAAAAAAAGCCTATTGAATATAATGAAAATGCAAACTCTATTTATAGGAGTTTACTCTTTGGTAGACTCTATGTGTTTTTTCAAGCTTACTGAATTATCTATCATTTTGTCCCTTTCTGTATTCTTTGGTAGACACTGGAAAAGACTATCTAAGCAGATAGAGAATTAAGATGATACATTCAGGGCAAATCTTATAAATAAACCTTTCCAAACTTCATGAAATAAGATCTGAAAAAACAAGTTAGTGCTAGTGATGACAAAGCCAGAAAATCCTTGGGTTAGAGATAGCAACTGATGCATGAAATATTACAAAATTCCATGACCTTCTAATGAAAACAGCTTATCTAGCAAGTATTTCTAATATTCTTATAAAAGCACTCTATCACTGTGGAAGAATAACAATTGCATGACCTGATATTTGTGGTGGTAGAGCAGAAACAGTCGACAGTTCAAGCTTCTTCCCCTGCCACTGATGAGCAGTCTAACTTGGAAAAATCTGAGCCTTAATTTTTCTGCAAAATGTGAGCAATCCGAAAAAGGCGCTGAAGGTCGGCTTTACCACAGAAGAAATTTTGAGATCCCTATAAGGGATCTCTTCGTATTTTCAAAGACAGGCAGCCCAGTCTAATTGGAAGCTGGGAACTGTGTATATTTATTTATTTATTTTTCACAAACTATGCTGTTTCCTGCAAAAACTTGGCAAAATAGTCTAAGTAAATTCTCTTTATATTTTTTGGTGGGGACACAAATGAGGATAGTGGCAAGAAGTGATTCTATGTACCTTTGAAAATAAACCACAGCCAACAAGAGTTTACTAGCATGTGTTTCAGGCAAGCAATTGTACTGTTTTATCTTCTATGAAGCAGAACCACTAACGTAAAAGAGGGGTTAATATACTGATCTTTCACCTCTTGAAATTCAGCAGGATTTTTGCCATCTGCTTCAGCTGGGCAATGATTAGCTCAAAACTAAAGTCCTGTTTTAGCCAAATTTCAGCATAAGCCATGGGGCTCTGCAGAATCAGAGACTGACTGTGCAACAAACAGAAAAGAGCCGAGGGATTTTTGCCCATACTAGGAAACCTTTTCATAATTTGCAATAATTCACCAGGATTCTTTCTATGCCTTATGAAGAGAAGCTCAGCAGCTGACTAGGAGGAGGTGTCCAGGGCATGGTGGCAGGGCTGCAATAGGAAAATTTCTGCAGTGTTTTGCCCTGCTGCTTGGCACCTGGACACTCTCCTCTGGGGAACAAATCCATCGGCAGTGGCCTGAGAAGTGGCTGAGGCCAAGAAAATCAGGTGTACTTCAGCAGCGGACACTGCTCTGCTCCATTATCAGGGTTTTCCCATGATGCTAATTTCTCCTTTTCATCCATCTCCAGAAGTAAATCTTCCATGTATCAGTCATTGCTGGTAGATATTAAACCACACCTTGATTGCTGTTGGTTTGTTTGTTTGTATTTTTTTGGTCTGAAAATATTTGCTTCCTTTAGGCTAGTGTTGTCTTTGTACTTAAGATGAGTACAGTAACTCCTTATGTGTTTCCAAAAACTTCATGCGTTCAACAGGGAAAATATATAGCACAGCTAAAAGTATTGGAACCTGGGATGTGTCACCTATTTTGATATTACAGCAAAACCATTTCAGGTGCAACAGTTTAAGAAGTTAGAGTTTGACCAGATTTTTATAGTTGTTTTGGCCACTCTAAAATGTATATACAGTTTTAACCTTCATTGAAGATAAAGGCAGGGTCAGAGTATGAACAAAATAATTCTGAAAACAGAAATAATAAAGTAAGAAAGTAAGAAATAAGTACAGTTGCTTCATCATCTCCTGGATAATACAATACAACAGATTCCTTAGGTCTACCAACACACTCCCAAATCGTTTTTATGGGAGATTGGGATAGAAAATCCAAGATCATTTGCATATTTTCACCACTATGAGGCTAGAATAACTCCAATAGCTCAGACTCAGATCACAGATACACCAGTTTCAAACCCATAGTAACTTTATTATTCTCTATGCAGCTAATCCTGATTAATATTCTTGTAAATAAGATCACAGATTAGGCCTCAGTCATTTTAGAAACCTTTTATAATGCTAATTTTAATTCAGATTTAGTTGGTCTCTAATCTCCTCCAACCTCCTGTATTAGCAGTAAATGCAGATGTATCCAGTGCTGTAAGAAACTCCATAATTCCTCTTCAGGAAGGGTGTAATCCCTTTGTCTCAGGTTCTTTAAGAAGAAACTCCCTTTTAAAAGTATCCTTTTATCTTTGTTCTGGGCTAAGACCTTTGTACTCAAGCCAGTTCTTTTCTCTGGAACATGAGAATACTTGAGTGCATATTTAACTTCTTGGAATTGCTTGGAAACTCCCTTTTTAGGTGCAGACTTATATTCCACAGATAAACAAACAGGATACCATGTTATAATTCTGTTGACTATATAGTGAATGCTTCCATGAAGATTCTGTTTTGAATGCACTCATATGAATAATCTTACTGCTGTTCCCGTTACTTGGTACTGAAGAAGCAGCCAGCAATCAGCTGTGTGAAGCTGAGCACAACAGAAAGTTAATCGGAGAAGACGATCCAGTTCCTCCAGAGTTTACAGCTCTGTCTTAAGGCATGGTTGCTCTTTGTGACCACATATATTAATTAGACATGGATTTCTTTCTTTCTTTCTAAAACATTGGATAACTAGACCACTACCGATCCTCACAGCACATGCTTACAATAAAAGCATGTTTAAGTCCACTGCTGGTGTAGTCCAACCATGGCCTAAAGATGTCCTCTGATGAAATAAGGAAAGCAATAACATTTTTGAGTAGCTCTCCAAAAGGACATGACAGAGATTAAGATTTGGTTAAAAGGCACCTATTTTATTGTTTCTTTTTTTAAAAAGTGGTGTTATGTTTTTGGCAAGGGAATATAAGCATGATGTGAGCTACAGACCAGTCTTTAAGACAGATAATGCCTGCTGGCTGGGACTGTGAAAGCAGAAGGTGGCCTGTGTCTATCTCCGAGTGCCTAGAATAATTCTGTAGCCTGTATCTCAAGGGGAAACAAATGCAACCTCCTGTATGAAAGTACCTACACTACTACCTGGCATCAGGAGACTAGTCTTAAGACACAAGACTGAATTTTCCAAGTGAGGAAGTGCACCAGACCTCAACTCAGGACAACTCTCAGTTTGTCAAAAGTACCATAAACTTGGCAAGAAAACTCATTTCCTGACAGTACTTATCCTGCGTGAGAGCTGACACCCCAGGGAATAAAAGGGAAGCCATTCACTGTGGACAACACATGTACATTTTAGGCCTGAGAACTTAAAATCAGCCAGGCAGTGACTGGTGCAGAGGATGGTGCAATCTTAAAGGAAACAGGCCAGTTTCAGGATTTCATTAGTGGCAATTATTTACATTACAGTAAATTGTGTACTTTAGTTGTAATAGAGTTATACAGTTTTGCCAGTGGTGTGGCATTGATTCAGGTAAATGCCTGTCTTCTTTTTTATTATTATTGGACAATACTGAATGCTACAAAAATACAGAGCAAAGAGATGGCTGATAAAGACATAGTCCTAGAATACAAGTCCAAGAGACAACAGATGTGGGACTGTACATTAATAAATTCATTTTACACTTATTTGATGCTAAACTCTATATAAATGGATCATATTTTTTATGTAGGATTGAGATTTCTTTTAAAAATCTTTTAATTCACTTTACAAAACTACAGGCAGTTTTCCTAACCAAGTCTCTACAACTCTGCACAGGAAAATATCAGAAATGTATAGTTCTATATGCAGTTCCTTATAGTTTCTTGTTTAAATTCAAGCATGTCTTCAAAACAGCAAAATAATCCAAATAATTTCTATTGCAGATTTGTATTTTGACCAAAGCCAGGGAGGCTTTATAACTTGCCAGTCATTATAGGACCTAACTTGAAGTGCTAGTGTCAGTAGGGGTTTGGGGTCAGAGGAAATATCATAACCCTGTCCTCAGAAGGGATGTTCCCTTATGCTTGTGGTACAGTGTATTGGCCACACAGATCCCAACATACCAGAATTTCCTTTTACTCCTGAGGAATTGTTATTGCCTTGGGTACTTCTTTCTGATCAAATTTTGGCAGAAGGACAACCTAAAACATGTAGCTGCCTGCTTGACTGCCAGCACTATGTCAAAGTCACTGTGTCACTGAAACGTCACAAAGTATTTTCACTTTGAGGGAGAATTTCAACCAGCTGCATTTGGCCTTTTCTCCCGTGTCTGCAGTGGCACAAATACACTGGTGTGCTTGTACATTAACTCAAACAGCCAAGGCTGACGGTGGAGCTGAGCATCTTGCTATTTTGAAAAAAGAAAACAAACCCTAAACATTATTATGGATTTAGCTAAAAATTAGATCCAAGCGGAAATAGCCGGAATGAATTCAAGTTAAAATACACAGGCTGATTTCACCTTGCTTACATTTGCAGCTCTGAAAAGAGAGTCCAGGGTGTGTTTGAAATTTACTCGCAAGGTTTGAGGCTGGCCTATTCCTAAACACAGTCAGCAATGGCCCCATTTGGCAAAATTCAGCCTTGCAATTAAGATCTATATTTTTAACTTTCCAGGATCAGAGTCTTTTGGTGTAGGCATTATGGTAAGCAGAGGGCAATACATTTGATGGCAGGGCCATCTGAGGTTTAAGAGAGGCCTCTGTGCCCCGCTGCACGGATATAAAGCCGTGCCCTGCAGCTCTCCCCTGGCTCTGAACCCGTGGGGAGCTGTGCAGGTGTCTTCCAACACTGCTGCACTTCCACAGGGGCAGAGCAACCTCGGGGACTGCAGGGGCAGCCACGTGCCCTGTCCTAACTGCTTTCCAATGCACATTTCTAACAAAGCTGCGGCAAGCTACCCCTGTAACAACTATGCATGATGAACAGGACCCTGAGAAACTCATATTTTCTCTTGATTTACAGATTCCAGGACAGTGAGGATAATTCTTGTCTATGCTATAACCTGCAGGCTTTGAGAAGCACTGGTAGCTGAGCTATGGTGTGGTGGAGCTCCATAGGGAAGCTCTCCAGGGACAGACAGATGGCTGCGGACGCCTGAGCAAGCCTAGTGTAGCAAGCCACACTACAGCACATCATCCACCTGCAACCACAGCACAGGCCATGGTGGTCCCAGGAAAGAAGATTTCCCCACGCACCTTTTTCCACCCTGTGCAGTCTCCAGGCTAGCAGGTACTTGGCAAGAGGACGACTTATGTTCTCAGTGAGCCGAGAAACACATGTCTTCTCAAATGCAGGGGACAGGCTCAGAGCTTGCCACTGAGGTGTGTTTGTTTGGATTTGACAAATTTAGGGTTTTTTTTTGTAAGCCAAACCTTTCCTTTTGAAAGTCTTTAAATTCCAGCTTTGGGAAGGAAGGTTTTGAGTCAGATCCCTGTGGCTTTGGTTTAGGGTTATATCCACAACTGAAATAGGCCTTAATTTATCCAGTTCCTCTTGGGAACAGGGCCAAAATCTTGAGGTTTCTGTCATCTTGAGCACAAGTTTCATAAGAAGAGCTCCTGAAGTTTCCTTGTTGTCAAGCCCAAACCTGTCACATTGCTTCAATGTGACATCCCAGGTGAAAATCTAAGTAGAACTGATCACAGCCTGAATCTTCTGAACTTTTGTGGGAACAGAGCAAGCCAGGATTATAGCAAATAGCATTCACCCTGCACTTCACTTCCTCTTAAAATTACTAAATATTTTTCAAACTGTTGCAGTTCTCACATCTTTCTGCTATTCTGGGCTTGGATATTTTGATTAGGAAAAGAAATGAAAATGCTGTCAAAATGAGTGGAGGGAATAGAAAGTTGCCAAAAACAAACTGTCTAAGCATGTCCTAGCCAAGGTGACACAAGGGAAAAGAAGCTGTGTTCATATTTTTGGTCTCACACTGCCCCCGGTAGAAATGGGGATGTTCTATGTGAAGAAGAACACACGCTTTCATGTCACAGTTGATTATTACCCTGGTAGATAAGCAAATTACTTCAAGCACTGTTACAAAGTCCCACTCTATGAGGATGTGATAGCACCTGCCTTAGCTATCACAGCTTGACTAATCTAAAGACCGATTGGTCCTGAGGTGCTGCAGCGGGAACAGGCACAGGCCCTGGGCAGAAATCCGCATCCTGATGGAGGGATCTGTGAGGAACTTGGGTGAAGGACTTGTGAAGGGTGGAAGGTGCTGAACTACAGCTATGGAGCTGCTGGTTCATATAAGATGGGATGGGGAAATGCCAGTTGTCATACCTGAAAATATAATTTCCATATCTCTCTGCATCCTTAATCCTCTGCATTCCTTCAAACTGTATTGCTTGGAGAAAGTATTTCCAAAAAAAAATGACAAGATAAATTTGCTTTGCAGAATATATTATTATACAGCAGCAGCCCTTTCTCTTGAAGTATGTTCCCAAGACCTCCTTTTCCCGGATGAATACTGAGATCCTCCAGTTCAGGACGGCCTTGGCAAATGGAATGTTTTCCCAAAATGCCTTTCTGGCCATTGGCTCTTTAAATATAGCAAATAGTGGCTGCAGCCCAGAAGCAACTGCAAGCCATTTTAGGTCCTGTCATCACTCACTCTGTCTCCTCTTTCAGCTGGTAGCTCTTCTCATGTCTTTTTGCTTGTTCCAGATGAATATGTACGCATTCATAGCTATTTCTTATTGCTTCTAATTATTTGACTGTTCTTCACACTTTCTACCGCTTTTCCTACATGTGACTGGGATGAATTGCTACTTTTCTCTAGCAACTGTGAACTGTGATTCAAGACAGGCAATGTGAGAAATACCTATATTTAGCTGTGCTTTCAGCAGAAAACCTAGACTAAGATGCATTTTGGTATGAAGTCATGAAGTCTTTTTTCTACCATGCTTTATAGCTTTGCCTGTCTGAAATACTTGTGCTGTCTGGATGAGCATGAGAAAGAGACCATGGGATGAAAGGAGATTGCCTCTTTCAGACTACACATTTGTTATTTCTTCATTTTAATTGTCCCTAGTAATTCTAGACTGAAAGCTGGTCTCTGTCTCAGGAAGTATGACTATACAAAAGCTTCTTTTTTTGGAAATATTTTTCCTTTCATTTATTCTTCAATTTCTTCTTTTTAAATTTTTTTTATCTTTATAAAGAAACATTACCTTTCTTCTTTTTCTTCTAATCTATCATTTATTTGTTGTTGAAAAAGAGACCACAGGAAATGGTAATTATTACTACTTTTCACATTACATAAAGATACTACTCAGTCACAGCTGCTGGCCATATGACCAGCTTTGGGGAAGCCCTGTTTGGTTTCACTGTGTAAATCTGCACTCATCCGAAACCTGCCCTTGTGCTGTTATGAGTTCTTGTAAAATGGACATTTTGTTATGAATTAGGTGTAGATGTTGTAGAGAAGTTTAAAAATAATGAAGGTCCTGACATCAAGATATATTCTTTTTTTTCTGACTAGATTGTAGAGGTAATGATTTTAATGGGTAACATCTTTCAATACTTTAAGACCTTGAACTAAGTAGAAAAATAGCATTAAACTTTGAACTTTCTATAAGAAAAAATGGGATATTTTTAGTATAAGGAGAAATATATAATTTAGATTGTGGCATTGGCTCTACCCTTTCAAAGCAGTATTTGCCTATTTCTCAAAATCCAATAATGGGTTGTTACATATAGAATATTCTAGTATGTGGGGATATGGGAACTTTTATGTCTTCATATTTCCCTTTGGCATTTGCTGGAGCTCCTAGAGAAGTGAGAGGAGTTGCATGTTCACACCTTTTACAGTTACGTTACAGAAATAAGTAGTAAATGGTATGAATATCTTAGCATTGGCTGTAGTAGTGGTGCTGCAGGAAAGGTGAGGGGGGGGAGGGCCTCTTCCAACTGCACCAGGAGCAATGCCAGATCCCTGCACTGAGGGATATTACAGATGTCAGTGACGGGAAATCACCATCAGTCCTGGAATTCTGCATCTTGTCCTGCTCTGTTTACATAGTTTGTGTCATTATATTTTAAAATAATAAATACACAGATGACTTCTAGGCAAGCACCAGAACCTTGCTCGGAGTGCAATGCTCTACTCTCTATTCAACGTAGGTACTGCTCTACCTTGATTTTTTTTTCTGACCTATAACTCCTGTGTGATCTCCTGTGCCATGTCCCAGGTTCTGGGAGAGAAGGGCTGGAGAGGGCAGGTCCCCCCACTCCCAGCCTGAACCACAACTTGTTGACTTTGCCCTCTTACACAATGTGAGAGATGTCGAGTTGAACTCGTTCAACTGGAGAAGGGATCCAATTGCCATCTCCCATTTCATGAGTGAGTGTCGTAGCCTCGGAGACTTTTTAGGACTTTTTATGAGTCCCATTAGTCCAACTGTGTTTCTGACTAAGAGTAGCTGCTATGAGCTCGCACTGGTGTTACACTGGACCTGCCAATTTGTGGGGGTCCCTTAGTGAAAGAATATCTTATTTATTAATCCAAAGTGAGGAGAGGCAAGTGTTTAATAACTCAGTTTAGCCACAGTAGATGTGCATCTGAGCTAGATGAACAGTTTTTGTTTCCTGAATTTTGTGGTGAAAATGGATGTTTCTGCAGGCCCCAAGGCACTCAAGCAGTTAGCCTGGCTTTGAGATTGTTTGGTTGGGTGCCCAAATTTCACCTAAATGCCTAGTCTTTTCACATTTTCCTTGGCGTGGCTTCTCATCTCTTCTCCTGGGCTGACTCCTGCATTCTGAAATTACACATGGAAACCTCAAAAAGATCCTCTTTGAAGAACGAAGGTTATCAGACAGGCTTATTTCATGGTGTGGTGAGCAGTGTAGCCTCACAAACAGACCTGTGAAGGACACATCACCATTGTGTGCCTCAGTCTTGTTATGAATCAGAGCCTTAGTGTCCATCAAACAGTGTTGTCATTGGGCATTTTTTTTTTCTTGGCTGATGGACAGACAAATGCCTGCGGGTAAGCAGAAACATGACATCCTGGATACCACTGTCATTTTTTTTCCTCTTCCAAGAAATGAGGGAATTGCTTCTCTTTGTACTGGGAGCAATAAACCACTTGCTGAATGCAGGTCTCTAGGCCTGAATTACAAGTGGCTGTGCTGTCACTATCAAGCTTTTCCTTCTACCCCATCTTTTTTAAGGACAACACTTGAAGAATATTGAATAAAAATCGTAAAATAAGGACAAGAGCAAAAGGCTTAGTTGTCTGTCTGGATACAGAACTTGGACTGACTTGAATTAGCTCTAAAAGGATTGTGAGATCAGCCTGTGGGACTGTGGGTATTAAGGAGTGGTATGGAAGATATATTAAGGCTGGGAGAAAATTACCTTAAAAACAAAATTTGCTGTTAGGCTAATAAGACAATATAATACATCTGGGTTGATTTTTTCCTTGGTGATAGAGAGTTGATCTAACAGCTAAGTCTTGGTCATGGCTGACTTGAACACACTTTCAGCTTTTTGATAGGGGTCTCATATCTTTTTCTGTTTTTCAAAAATCATGACAAGAGGAAAGTATTTATTACCAGAAAGGCTGCACCCTTAGGCTAGAACTAGTCATCTTTGATTTAACTTTCAACTGAAGTTGCTGAATTAAATGTAGTTTTGTTTTTATCTGTTTGCATGGAAGGTTTCCAGATAAAACAACTGTTTTAGTGACCTGTGCACTTGTATCATGTTAATTAGGTTTGAAAACTCATATATTGTTTTCATAAGGCTATTACATTTTCTGTAATTAAATTAAACAAAAAATAAGGATGCATGGCAATAATATTTATTATTAATACCAGACTCGAAAGCCTTACAACATGTGAATTGAAGGTAAGGGCCTTGAAGACATCCTGAACTTCAAAACAATGTCAAATAGACTAGTTTTTCAGCAGGTCATTACCACATGTAGTTAAAGAAAGCATTGATAGAGTGAGAAATAGCCCTACTGGACGGACAGGCTTCTGGTTCCATTTGAAAGTGGGCAATTTCTGAGATCCCCATTGCCTAAACAAAAGCAAAGATTTAACATAACAGAAGACAAGTAAGGATATGACCTTGCTGTGTAGGTGTGTTCTGATTAGCAGAATTAAAACCTGGGAGGTTTCATAGGAGGACACCTCTCACAGTCTGCCACAAGACTGGTTCAAAAGCTGGACAAGATTTTCTCTCTGTGACCAGCATGTGGAGCATTAGATTGTCCATCCTCTACTGCACTGGGACTCCCTTGGCAGGATGGTCTGCCCTGGGGAAAGTATGACCATGATGATTGTGCTGCCCTGGTTCATGTGGTGTGTCCCAATGCAGTCCTAGCCCTACCCCCACTTCTGCAGCACCTCTCAGTGCAGGCCAAAGTGGAGGGCCCCATCTGCTATTTGCTTCGGCACAGCCACAGCGAGAGGGTCTCCTATGCCTTCACATGGCCAGATTTCATGAATCCCAGGTGTTGACTTAATTTATAACATCCACTCTATGTCAGACCAATGTTACATACCCATCCTGCTTTGTATCCCATCTTTGGTAGTAGTTCATCACAGATTCTAGAAAATAATAGGAATATATGAACAAGGCAAAAATATATACAACAAATGGTCCATCAGAATACAGTCTCACTTTTCAATGGCATTTGACTTAGGGACAGCAGTTTTGAATACAATAACTCTGTATATATACTATATATATGCTTTTATCCATTTGGTGTTTGAACCTGAGCATTAGCATCCGTTACACATTCTTACTTGCCCAGAGACTATATGAAGAACAGTTTCCTTAGATTTCCTCTGAATCTGTAACTGCTCTTTTCCTCTCTCATGGTCCCACAAGTCTGAGAGGTCTGTACCATGGGGAAATGCACACTTTGCCTTGGGTCTTAATGTGTATCCAATCCTGCACAGACAGCATGTCAGGAGATCATCATGTTATTTCCACTTCTTAGCTACTACCAAGTGGTGAGGACAAAGTTTTGCCTTCAAAATATACTTAAAATGAGTAGAGATTAAAATAGACTCATGCTGTGGCTCTGACCACAGAGAGATGAGAGCCAACCTAGCCAATGCACTGTTTGAGAACAGATGTTCTGTATAGTTCCTGGTGTTCTGGAAAACTACAAATTTGACTGAACCTTAGTACAGCGATGGTTTGGTCTAATCCACATGGACACTGGTCTCACCCCAGCAGCAGGATTACTGCTGCTGGTGGTCTGTAATGTATCTACCCTTCTTGCTGGACTACAGACCAGAGTTGTAGCAGAGACTGTCATTGTGTGGTTCTCTTTGTCAGCTGATATTTAACCAAACAATGCAGAACCCCCACAGAATCACAGAATAGTTAAGGTTGGAAGGGGCCTCTAGAGATCATCTAGTCTAACCTCCCTGCTCCAGCAGGGTCACCTAGAGCATGTGGCACAGAGTGGCATCCAGGTGGGTTTGGAAGATCTCCAGAGAAGGAGACTCCACAACCTCTCTGGGCAGCCTGTTCCAGGGCTCTGTCACCCGTACAGTAAAGAAGTTCTTCCTCATATGGAGATTAAATTTACTATGTTTCAACTTACACTTGTTACCCCTTGTCCTGTCACCAGCCACCATGGAGAAGAGCCTGGTCCCATCCTCCCTACAATTACCCCTCAGGTACTTGAACAGGTTGATAAAATCTCCTCTCAGTCTTCCCTTCTCCAGACTAAACAGGCCAAGCTTGCTTAGTCTTTCTTCATAAATTCCCCCAAATGGTGAAGAGATTGTGGAGGTGAGGACTTTGATCCAACGGCCTTGTAAACCCATGATTCACTCTATGTTGTGTGTTATTTTAGTAAAGGACATTTTCACAGTCCTGCTCCAGGAAAGAAAAGGCTAAGCCCCAAGGCTAGACCCTGCCTGGCTGGGGTCATCTCTATGGGAAAGGCTCAGGGGTGCTGGTAGGTAGCGAGCTGAACGTGGGCTCCCTGAGGGACTATGGCTTCTTCATCTAGGAGGAGACATGGCTTCAGGGGGAGCCCACGGCAGCTCCCTAGTACTGACAAGGAGGTCTCTGAGCACATGCAGCGGGGTCTTCACAGTGGTGCTTGGTGGGAGGGTGAGGCAATGGACTCTAAATGGGCTCAGACTGGAAAATTGAGAATTGTCTTCTCCATGAGGACAGTCAGGCAGTGGGACAGGTATGCCATCTCCATTCTTGGGGGTTTACAAGATCTGACTGTACAAAACCCTGAGCAACCTGGCCCGACCTCATGACTGGCCTTGTTTTGAGCAGGAAATCCAGAGATGTCCTCATACCTTCCAACCTGAACTATTCTATGAAATGTTTCTTTTAACTAGGGTTATCTTTCCTATGTAGGGTTTCTGGTGTCTGCTAATACAGCTTTCTCTTAAGGGGAACATTAATAGGGTCACTCCTCTCTAGAAGGTTGCCTGTTTTCATGAAACATGTAGGAATAATAGCATCTTAGAGACCTTCCCCATCTGTCAAATTTGATTGAACTTTTCTAGGGTTCAAAACCCCAACCCAGGTATACACAGACGACCTAATTGCAAAAGCATCTTTTCCTTAGGTGAGTAGGCTAAAGTATCCACATTAGTTCATTTTTAAAAGTGAACAAAGGTTTGAGAGAAATATATTAATTGCTGAAACAGTTTGCTTCCCCTTAGCATAAAGATAATTAAAATAAATAGTTCTTCCCTGAAAACAAATGCAGGGCATCTAATTGTGTCTGAGATATGCTACAGTAAAAGGAGACTTCATGTGACTTTTAAGCAGAATATTCTGAACTGGCTCAAGTGTGTGCACATCAATCAACCAGAACTAATCTCGGAGTAAACATATACTGTGCAACAGCGAAACCATCATGGAATCCTCTAAACTTTAATTAAAAACCTATGAGAGATTTTTTGATCATGGAATGAGAAATGAGATTAATTATCAAATGTGATCATAGCTGCAACAATGTTATTTGTAATCTTGGGCTGATTCTTTTAGCATTGTGTGTCAGTTTTGTAACAAAATAATTCTGGAGTTTGATACAATTGTTGTTTTGCATGGTCCTTTTAAGTGACTTACGAAGATGTCTACACTACTTTGACATGGCCTTCTGAGGGAAATATATAGCTTGGAGTGTGAGCTTATATATTTTGTGTGCTTATAACTGAATTGAACTGAATAGATGCTCTGAGCAGCTGCATTTTAAAGGTTCTTAAAATTGTAGCTACCCCACAGCATTACTGTTTAAGGCAGGCCTGTGAAGCAGAGAGAGAGAGTTATCATATATTTACTCTGGATTCTCTCTGACTCCACATGCTCCTGCTCTGTCCTCCCCTTGCTGCTGCCTGTGCTCCCTCTGTGCCCTGCTGCTGTCTGGAGTGCCACATACACCATGGGCAGAACATCTCCCTTGGTTGTTACTTGGCTAAATCTCAAGAGCTGTTTGTATGGTGACCTCTATGCTATGGGCAGCTGAATGGTTGAGGAGCCTGCAACATTCCCATTCTCTCTCCTATCTCCCTTTTGCCTAGGGACTGGCCTTCACCAGGAGAAGGAACCAAGGACCAGCCATATGAGAATCACCTCTCCTTTACTTGTGTCTCACGTAATGAGCAAGTGATAGTCACAAAATGAGTGTGTCTGGTTTGCATTCATGCCCTTAGAAAGATTAAAATTATTGCAGTGAAATTCTTTTAATTCATTTTCTCATACTGCTGAAGTTGCTATTTCAATGTTTTCTGAATAAAATAATGAGTGATCTCATTTGGAACAAATGATGACTCTTTGGAACTCATTTTGGTGTAAGGATGGCATATAAATGAAGCTGGCTTTTGGCACAACATTTTTTTTCTCTCTGAACACCAACTACTTGCAGAAATAGATGAAAACAGTTTCTCACTCTTCACCGCCTGTTTACATTTTCCATATGCTGGATTTTATGATTATAGGGTTTTAGATTCTGAGTTTGCATCTTGTATTTTACATAATAATGAGTTTGCGTCTGAGGCTGAGTTGATACATGAGAAAGCAGAACCACCACCACCCAGAAAGCGGAAAAGCAACAACATCAGATTAGAAAGGAGTTCTGAGTGTGCTCTTCATTTTTTTTTTCCAAAAAGCATCTTCAAGTTGTGTTTTCTGCCTTTGGTCTGCATGAAAAAAGTCTGTTTTCCTGTTTCGTAGCTGTATTTCCAGCTACTTCCTAGTAAAAGATTTCCTACAGTGACATTTTTCAGTGAGATTTTTCATAGTAAATTAGAGGTCTACTATAGATCATGCAGCCTAATAAATTCTTCTTTAGAGCCTTAGAGCCTTTTTCCACTTGTCACCATAGAGTGACCTTCTACTACCTGTGCTGACTGTAAAAGTATAACAGCAGCAAAAGGAATCCTAGGGTAATGCTTAACCACCACTATGTTTTTACAGTTTGTTTCCTAACTACAAGGAGTTTCTCTTAGCAAAGCAGAGTATGTGTGCCTGTGTAATAGGGCTGTTTCTAGAAAGTTAGACTAGATAACCTTCAGAGGTCCCTTCCAACCTGAATTATTTTACAATCCTCCGTGGATTAAAAGCAAAAAGCAAAACACACACAAAGCAAACTTACTGCTCTGTTTCCAAAAATGACATATTTCTTCACAGAGCATTTTCAGTGTGTTATCTGCACAGGTTTCAAATAGCAGAGAACTGTGACAGACATTGTGGCACACTGTGTGTGTGAGGTGAAGTGATCCTTCGGCATCTGTGCAGCATACAGCAATGTTCTCTTTCATCCACCTCTCAAGACTTTCGCTTACAACAAAATTCAAATAACTGGTCTTTGTAATCCCCAAAAGCTGCTTTGTGGATGGATCAAGAAGTCCAAGTTCCCTTTCTCTTTCTCTTTCTTCTTTCCTTCTCTCAAATCTCTTAATGACTTCAGAGCCACTTACTGGCCATTTCTGTAGTCACAATGCATCTTACTTTTAACATATCTAGCCATACAGGGAGGATAGATTCATCTACTCACTAAGACTTGGTCAGTTCAAACCTCCTCCTGTCCCTGTCCCTCTCCTCAGCCTTGTGCAGCAGAGCTTTTGCGAAGATCACTGTTGTACTGAGCAGAGAACAAAATAAACCTCTCAAGGAGGAACCATATCTCACACCTCAGAAACTCTGAACTCAGGCACTCAGCCTGAATTCACACATTTTTGCTGCTTGTATATAGACTTCATCAGTTGACTTAAGAGGAAGACTTATATTTCAATGCATGTTCTTTGAGGAAGGAAAATCAGACCATTTCAGAAGCGCTTAATATCTGCATTGTTTAAACAGCAGAAGTAGAATGTCTCTGAATAATGCTCCCTAGCATGTTAAAGGACTTGGCTTAAGGGAGGTATCTGTGAATGGATCTTGCATAGATTCCTAGTCACTTGGGTTGCATAGACAAGTCCAAGCACCTTCAACAATACGAGTTTCACAGTTCCTGGTAGATAGGCTTGTATATTGCAGAATATCCCATTAGTACTGTGGCACTGAGTAGGAACGTGACTATCCTTTTATAAAGAGCTACAGTAAAACTCTGGAGACATGGAATATGTCTGAATTCTTCAGCTTGAGGACAGCTGTAATTATAATGAGCTTGCAAAAATAATGCTGCAATAGTGGTCTGTTTTCCTCCTCTGTCGGTGATTAGACATAAATGACTCATACTGAGGCGTAACTCTACCTTTCCATTTGAGAGGAATGCCAGTTCTCCAGCTATATGGTGAATTATCACATGTTTATTAGGAAAGGGTGAATGAAAGAAATAGTCTTCCACTATATGCTTACCCAATTTGTGTCCAGCTGCTTTAAGAATACCCTGTTCCTATTTAGTATCTTAGCAGGGTTTGCTAAATCCATCTGTTCTATAGTGGTATTATGTTAAGCACAAAATAAAGAACCCCAAGCAGGCACCAGCTGCAGTTATCAACAAGCAGGCTATTGAAATCCACTTACTCTAGCTTACTAGACACTTCTGAGAAAGAAAGATCATTCTAATATAGTTAAGGCTAGAACAAGCTTGTGTCTCCTCAGATACACACAAGCAACCCTGATGATCCTAGCTGGTGGTCTGGACAGCAAGAAAGGGCAGGACAGTCTTGTAAAAGCTCCTTTGACTTCAATGGCAACATGAACTTAGGCATGTGGACTGCAGGATTGGCCCCATGCAAACAATGGGAGTACGTGAAACTAATTATCTGCCCATTGACCGTTTCTCCTCCACCTTCCCCCTTTTAATTTCTAATGAATGTAGATAATTGCTCTGTTCCCACTAACACACAGATTAGGGCTCTGGGATTAGGCTATGTGATTGAGTAGTTAATACCAAAGGTAAACGCCTCTGATGTTCCTGTTAAATGCATTCTTGCTAGTAAGTTAAATCATCAGTCTACCAAAGCATTACTAAAAGATTTAAATACTTGTTTTGGAGACTTCTAATAGATTTCAATCGTTTCTGACATACTGTGACGTGCTTCAGAATGTTCATTTATATACAGTTTGATTTCTTTTGATGATTGTCAACTTAAGTTACTAAAAAAGGAGAACATTTTGTATAGGGCAGGGGGTGGGGGGAAAGCAATATATTAGAAACATGAGTAGGTGCCCTGGCTTGTCCATCAGTCTTGGCATCAATCTATTTATACATTTTCTAAAGGATTAGAAGTAATCAGTTCCAGAGGATGTGCTCTGCAGTATTGGCACCATCTACTTTCCTGGCAATCATTCCAAATATTTTATACAGTTTCATATTGTCTTATGTATTGCTGAGTGCTGGCAGGTTTGATGTAAACAGTGTCAATGTTTTAACTTCTATGGTGGTGACTTTTTTTCCCTCCTGTGGTGCCCTGAGCTTTACAAAGCTCAGATGCAGAGGGACCCATTCAGCTTGGAGAGAGTGCTTGCATGACAGGAGCTCTGGGATCACCCTCTGGGAGCCCGGGTCTCTGTGTGACTCTGCATATCGTGGCCACAGAGGTGAACTCTCCCAGCCTCTCTTTTGCGAGGAGAGCTGAGTACTGAGCATCACCCACCAGGATCAAGATCTTCTCCCAGGCAGAAGGGGAGGAGCATACCCTATGGGATGTGCTCATTACATTACATTTAAGGCTCTGTTTTACCTGCCAAGTGAGAAATAGCAAAGTTACCCATCTTTTTTTTTTTTTTTTTTTAACAATTTGTAGGTAAGTTCTAAGGTGTGAGCTTCACCATGCAATTATAGGTGCTGCATTTGTTGAGTCAGATTCAACCTCCATTGCTTCATCAAGGTTACATTTGGGAACAAATTTAGGGACCAAGCTATCAAGACTGAGTCTCCATAAAGTACATAAAGGATGTATGAGAATTCAGTACATAAAGGATGTATGAGAATTAGATGGGAGTATCGATGCAACTCTGTTGATTCCAGTGGAGGTGCTTGCAGGAAAAGGAATAAGTCAGGACATTAAGACAATAATAAAATAAAGCTAAGAAAGTGACATAGGAATATTGCTTATTTTCCTCAAGACGAGAAGTATAACATTAATAAAAAGGAATTCTCTAATCCTTGAGGATTAAGACTGTATTATTGACAAAAAGAGAAAGGACATGTAGTATGAGGAAATGGTGTGCAGTAATAACTAGCAAAGTTATGGTATTAAAAAAATCTGATAATACTGTAATAGGTAATACTGTGGGAAAAAAAACCAATTGTTTCTTAATATGGCATTTGCCTAAAGTAACATCAATGTTGATTGAAGTAATGTAATTTTCATATCTAAAATGTTGCAGCAGAGGGTATGTCTATTTCATTTATGTTTGTAGAAACTTAATCTACAGGAAAAGATTTTATAACAGAATTGGAGGTTAAATTTCATTTGCTGATTTAATAAAAGCTAACAGGATGGATTTGGGGATATTTCATTAATCTTTCTTTCCTTTCAGTAAAAAGGAAATTAAGTTCAATCTAGTTCAAACTTTGCTTCACTATTATACAATAGGCTGCCAATGTCCATGTTCTCTCTGGCAAGTTAAAACCTAATTAGTCACAGAAAATTCTTCCCTGATCCTGTCACAGTGAGGCAAGAAAAGCCTGGGCTGCAGACAAAGAATTCAGATGCGCTCGGTGCTCTGCCGTGGTTCTTTTTAATGTCCATGCTTTCCTATATAGCACACAGTGACATAACTGAGAGCAATTTATTTTATCTTGCATGCAATGAGGTCAGTTATAAAGTGCTTTTGCAAAACACAAAGAAGAGTTTTTAACGTGAGTTGGTGCCTTTGGCCTTTATACCATTTCCTGCTTGTATTTTAGAGAAGCAAGACTGGGTGCTCGGGCACGGGTTTCACACAGTGAGCGAAATGATCAGCTGGGTCCAGCTGGGGTGGGCAGAAGCCTGCACCAGGCTGCAGCTGGTTGAACCTCCCCTGCCACAGCCGCACTCAGCCGAGCTCTCCATGCCCGGGCCAGCTGCAGAGACTCCCGGGATGCTCCAGCTTGGGCAGTGGGAGCAGGCGGGCCGGCTCGACACCTCTTGGCACAAATTGCAGCAGGAGGGATCCGGCTGCTGCGATTGCCTGCTGGCCAGTTTGAGACCAGCCAGTTTGCAACTTTGCAGTTCAGCCTTTCAGAATTTTGAAGGGATCAATTTAATTTAGAAACAAAATGGTATCTGGCACTTCTCCTACCACTTATATAAAATAACATTTGTTCTTTCGACACTCTTGATTACACCTAATAAAAAATAATTAGCTATTAAAAATACTTGCCCTTTCTTATTTCAGGCTTAATTCTAATAACTGCAGAAGAGTTATGTTGGGGCTGAATTTGGCCCTTCTGACATCTATGTTGTCCCATAGTATATTGAATTTCGAGTATCCAATGGAATTTTCATGGCATACATTGATCATTAGCTGAGAGAGGAAAGGCTTTTTACCTCTGGAGGCAGGATTGTATTGCACAATCGACACAAGCATTTTTTTGTAAAGGATTGCTTTGAACTTCTCTACATAGCTAGGTCAGAAGCAAAGCGTCAAATTAGTTGGAGGGATGAGCTGTTGTGGTTTGTATTTTGACTGAGATTTTCAGCAGAACCTAATGGAACTATCTCATGTAACACCTCTGAAAATCCCAGCTGTCACGGTAATAGCTTTACAGTGAGCTTTATGAAGGTAAAAAGCCCTCTGTGGTGTAATCCAAGTGCTATCAGCAGTATTCTAGTTCTTTTTGAAAATCAGCAAAAAAATCCAAAAAACTTAGGTAGAATTTTAGCTTCCACTTCTGTCCCTGATCTGAGACTGGGTCTCTATTTGGAGGCAGTCCCTTCTCTCCCTCCCCTCTTTTTTTTTTTTTTACAGATAGTGTGTGGAAAAGAGCTGAGCAAGACTACCCTTCTCATTCAAATTCCTCTCAGTCCTGCTCCTCCAGCACTTACTTACATTCCTACTGGTGACCAAACCAGCGCAGGTATGCTGCACCATGCAGAGGACTATTATGAGGAAATCCTGTGGGATTTGCCTTTGCCTTATGAAGATGACCTTTTTTTTTCTTTTTGTTTTCCCCCTTTGAGTCTGCTCAAGCTATTTCTGGGACCGCTGGGTTGAGCACTTGAATGCCTCAGGCTTGCGAACAATTCAGTATACTGATCTGTAGCTTAATTACAACATTAAACTGCCGAAACAGAAAAAATATAAAAAATAATAATGTGAGAATAAACACATAAGCTACAGCAACTCAGGGATTCATTATGTTATTTATCTGCTACTGTAAAGAAGAATTTTAAATGGATGTGTCATGTCTGAGCTTTTTCTTTTTTTTGTATGACTGTTAAAGAACATACTACTGTGGAAGATATTAGCATTCCAGGCCTTTACTATATTTGATTATAGCTGATAGCAATCAAAGTAATTTTACTGCCAATAATAATGCTGGCTGCAGCTTAATTTAATACTATGGAGTTTAGATATTATTTATATCATTCTTCAGATGTTGATAACTTTAAATGTAACTACAAAATATTTTTGCAGAGAAAACTTAAAATATGGGATATTTAATTTACTGCCTTGGCCTCACTGCTTAAAAATGTTCAGACTACACAAACATTTTTATACCAGTTGTTTTCAAGACAGCTTTTCCATGGAGCATAGGGCTCTTTCATGATATTCTGAGAACTGCTAATAACTTCAACACTATGAAGTGTATAAAGGGGGAAAAACATTCCAGTACTTGAAAAATTAGACTTCTTCAAATAACATTGTAGTTCAGCAGAAGTAAATAAACAATCATGGGGAAAAACAAAGCCATTAAATGATTATTTCCACATCCTGTCTGCTTTTCTTAGTTTGCTTGTCTTAGAATTGCACTATTGCCACTCCAATTTGCTATCACCAGTTTTGACAGTTACTTCAGAGTTACACCACTAGAAAAGATCAGATTTTCATTTCATTGTAATTATGGGATTTTGCCACTGACTTACTGATTTTGCTAGGTATTAGCTGATAGGGATCAGCAGGGATTGACCCATGGGCTACGAAGTCCATGAGATGTATGCCATAGCTGTGAGTGCTACAGTGTATGAGCGGAGGGATTTGTTTATTGCTTTCTTTTGACTTATTCAAAAAAGACCAATAATTTTTGCTGTGATACTGTCAGGGTATACTGTCTATTGCTCTGCATTCAGTGCTTAAAAGGCTGAAATGGGCAAGAAGGGGAGCAGACGGCAGTTGCCATATCTTGCTGTGCTTTCCTCGTGGTCTGCTAGACTGTCCTGAGGGCTGATCAGAGTGACACAGAAATGGTCTTTTGTAGTTTCTTATTCTCCAAACACTAATTTTCTTGTTTCCTTTTCACAAACTGACATTGGTTCTAAATTTTGGAGAGGGAAGCCTGATGTTTTCATGCTTTCAGGGTGCTTTTGGAGTGTTTGTTAATGCTGTTATCAGAAAATAATGTTATTCCCTGTTAAAGAAGAGGAAACAAAGTCAGAAAAGTTGCAGGCAGTTTGGTCGGGGAGAACCTAAGGTCAGAAGCTGGCTCTGGACTCCAGGCCATCCTTGAGTTTGATCCCATGCTCAAAGAGTTGAGCCTGGCTTCCTCTCCTGGGGAGAAGAACAGCCCAGGGAAAAGCTCAGTTATGCTGTGTGACCAGGAGGGTCACGCTGGGTGTGTAACATGGCACGAGGTCAACAGTTGCTGCTACAAGGACACTAAAGGCAGCAGCCCAGGATCCTGCTGTTCCTCTCTTGCCCATTTCTGCCTATATTGTTGGGAGGAGATGCTGTAAACCAGGACAAAGAAAAGCCTTTCATTTATTTTTTAACCTCTGTCCCACCAATCTCCCCCCTCAATATCTTTTTTCAAGATGAGGTTTCTAAGATGACCTGCCCACAGTGCCATGTGACAAACATGAAAGAGGTAAAATGCTGAAAATGGGGAAAGCAAGCAGCATAAGATGAGCAAGAGAACAGTGGCTCCTTAAGCCAATATTGCCAACAGCACGTCCATGTTATCAGATCACTAGCCTCTGATGCACTCTGCAGAAAGTGTCTGATGAGTGATTTGGTAGCCTCTAGCCAAGACTTGAATATTAGCTCCATTTGCTAAAGCTATCTTGGCTGCTAAAAACACCCAAAGAGTCTCCAGGGTTGGGGAGCATGTGAGTAAAGGGATGCAGGGGAAGCAGGAACCAGGGTCAGAGGGGCCAAAAATTCCGTGTGCTCATGGGCCCTTTCCACAGGGACCCCCCTCCCACTAGCTTTGGGGAATGCTGGGAATGCTGTCCTCCCTGCTCACGTGAGTAGTTCCTACTTATGTCTATCCCCCCGCCAGGGTGATACAGCTGCAGCAGGGTAATCAGCAAGTCCCAGCTCTCTCTCTCAGAAAGCCCTTCTAGACTTATCTAACTACTGTATTCAAAAGCTCGCCAAATGAAGTTAAAAACAAATAATAGAAACATCAGTCGCCTCACTCGAGAGTGAATTACCTCTCTGCTCTAATAGATTTTGTGCTAGAAGACAGAAAGAACTGTGTATTTATTTCTAAGATTATTATATTACGTATATAATATACTTCCTGAGTATTAGTAGAGTTTATAACTGAATTCATCCTATCCATGCTCTGGTTACGTCTAATGAGGATAATTATTACATGGCTTAACTATAATTCTGTATTGACTCTTTTGCACATGAAAAGCTTTTGTTGGCAAGCATCAGCGGAGAGCTTCAACAAAAGACATCTTTAGCTTGTGTAAACATTGTTATTTCAAGGTCTCACCCCAACCTGCTTTAGGCTAACTACTTTCTCCTCAATTGAGTTAATACAGCCAAAATGATATAAGGATGGGATTAGATACTGGATTACACCAAGAGGGAAAAAAATAAAGCATGTTGGATGGGGAAAAAATGCAGTTAATTCCATCCTGTCAGCAGTGGATATTAAAGATTATTAGTTGGCACACAGTTATGCATGAATCACAATAGTGGTACTGTTACTTTTCTATTTAATTTTACAGAGGCAGGTAAATGCATAGCTTTGGTATCATTGGCAGAGATTATTTGTTGCTTGCAAGGATTTGAGGTTATATTAAGGCATTTGACGGTTCAACAGCAAACATCTCTGTGCAATAAAACATCTCACTTTTTACATAGCCTTAGTCAATGAGTAGAAGGTAAGAAAACTTCTGTCTGTCAGGAATTTGGCTGTGGCTGCATTTTTGAATGTGTTTTTGAGGCAGTAACCAGTTACTACGTTTGGTAATTGCTAAAACGATAAACCAAGGAATATAGCTCTCTTTTTGCTGCTTCCCTCTGCTGGATAGTGCCAGTAGTGCCAGTTGTGTGTCACCGGCTCCGAGCAGCGACAACCCGAAGAGACTTCTCTTCACCTTAGGAGCAGAGAAAGCGGAAATTGTATCAATAAAAATCTTGTTCTGACTCCCACTATGTTTTTTTTTTCTGTCTTGAGGTTAATTAGCAGTTACGGAGTTGTAAAATTGGCAGAAAATCATAGGTGTAGTATTATTCTGTACTATTGGATATCCTTGGCTCAAATGGCGTCCAGTCTAAGGCTTTAATCCTGGAAGCTCCTCTGTAGAGGGAGAAATGGAGCAGGTCTGGAGTCCCTGTGAGAACAAGCCCTTTATGGGCACCGGAAGCTAATTTCACTGCTGCGGCCTAGAATAGACCAACAGAAGGGCAAAGAGCTGTAATATGCAAGAATTAATTATTGGATACGAATGCTGAAAGAGGTGTTTTTAATAAAATAAGCCTCCAGAGCATTGTCTGTGTTTTAGTTCTTTTCATAGATTTGCACAGCCAAAAGCGACTGCTATGATAATGCAATTTGACTGTCTGGCTGCTGTTTCATGACCAGTAACAACAGTACTTGAGCTGGAGCATATATTTTAGGAAAAAAACCCAAACCCAACCTTCTAATCTTGGTTTCCAGTTCCCAGTGACAGAGGGCCTCCCACGACACAGTGACATTCCCGTGACTGAGTCCCCTTGTGCAGCTTAGCTCCCCTCACACAGCCAACGGGTCTCATTCCAAGATTTACACATCCAGCTTCATTTTTCAGCCCCTGGACCTTGAACATCTTTGTCTCCAAACCTGACAAAACCAATCGCCAGGTCTGGGCACCCTAAACAATGCATGAAGTGGAGCAGCCCGTGCAGTTCTGCAGCTGTCAGTGTGTCCAGGCATAGAATTTTGCAGCCTGTCATTCAACTGTCCCAAGGGTCCCACCACAGAGAAGACTGACCTTTTGGAGACAGTAGTGAAGCTGAAGTTCATCTGAATAACTGCGAACATAACTAGGTCTCTTTAGAGTTACCATTTCCTAGAGTCACAAATGAGACCTGTGCTTCTGTGCTTAGATGCCCCACTTCAGAGATAGTTGTACTGAAACAAAAGCCATTTGTGCTAAATATACCAAGAAATGTAGATTACTGCTCTATGTTATTGAAAACATTTATTCTATGTTAATTTTTCATTTTTCTTGGGTAGAAGCTTCATTTCAGTACACAGCTAGCTAAGAGTCTTCTCCAGAATTCCAGCTTCATTTAAGATGACTATTTTAGATTGTAGCTATTTGAAACAGTAAATATTAATTTCCCCCCTCCTCCAAGAAGGAAGCTAAAGTTTTGTCAAATGAAGCACAAAGTGCATAAATCATGCTGTCATTAGATTTCATTCCCTGGTTTCTGCTCCTTGAAATTCTAGAAATGCATCAACAAATACATCTACAGAAAATGACAAGAGTTTAATTTTCAGTTAAATTTAAGAGTATGAGAGGTCTTTCCTTGTCATTGTTGTAAAGACTGTTTGGGAGGCTGAGAAGAAAGAGGAAAATATCTCCAGTTCTCTTCCATAACTTGGACAACACGTGATTTAACTCTTTGAGTAAAACCAAATAAACATGTTTTCCATAATGGAAGAAGCTGACCCAATAAAACTAAACTCTGTCCTCTTTGTAGAGTTTTTTTCCTCTGAACGCATGCACCAGTTCTAGCCCTCACTGTTTATTTGCTTCTGGTTTAAGTTAGAATTCTGTTTCAGTTTACAGAAATCTCCTCAAACTTCTACTGGATGTTTTCTGCCTGGTTTACATTGAGGTTAGAATTTACAGTGTGAACAAAGAGGTCAAAAACAATCTTATTTTGTATTTTTGTTACACACTCTTCTTCAATCGATAATTTATTAAGCTGGAGCCATCTTGAGCAATTGCTTTTACTTCTATTGCTAATATCCAAGCAGGGCTCTAAATCTTTTAGAAAAGACAGATCTCTCTTCATAAGCATGTTTAATTGAGTGTCCTCAGTCTGGAGATCTGCAGAGCACCATTTGGGTTGTCAAGTCAAGGCCCTCCCACTACAGCCACACATTTGGTCTCCCGAGCTTCGGCGAGGCACCAAGCTTCAACACTCTATAATAAATTGGAGACCTATTCTACAAAAGGAATGAAAAACACTTAAAAGAAAAAGGCATCCCCAATAACTTTAGTCTTTATAATGACAGAGGTTGTCATTACAAGAAAACTGAAACTCCTGGATGCTCCTGGGCACTGGACCATACCACACCACATCCTTCAGAGCATGTCGGAGCAAAATAAAACCTCCACTAATCCTACTAGAGTGATCACAGGAAGAAATAGCTTCTAGGCCTAATGGTAATATGGGCAGTAGCAGGAACACTATTTCCCTTACCTCTATCTTGTCCCTCTCTGTCACTATCATCAGTGCTTCAAAGAAATTTAAGAAAACCCAGTAATCCTGAAACTTCTTATGCAGCAGAACACTGAGTCAAAACAGGGGGAAATAAATATCCTCTGGTGTCACAAGTAATTGCTGAAAGCTCTGAGGTGTGGTCTCAATATAGTGCAAATTCTACCATCCAATCCCTTCTCAATGCTGCCTTGGAAACTGGACATTGAGAGATTCCTGTTATAATGTTAATTCTCTATTTCCAGTTCTCTGGTTCCATTGAACAGTGCTGTTGGCATTATCACATTTCATGTGACTTTCCCTCAGTGCCCTGTTTGAGAAATTTATTCAAAAACTGAAGTTTCCAGGTGGTTAGAAACATTTTTTTCACTGTTTTCTGATAGCTGGACTTTGGGAAGAGGTTTGAAACCCTCTGAGGTTTTTTCCTGACTAATATCCCAGACACACAAATCTTAGATCCAGTTGTACCACATTGGTACCATTTAAAGTTACTGGGAAACTGCTAAAGACATTCCTTGAATGAAGGAAAAAGACAACACCAGGGCAATTTGGACCATAGTGAGTGAATGAATCAAGTGAAGAGTTTTGAGCTAATGGACCACACACCATGTGTCATGTTCACATTGTGATTTCAAGGTCATATGGATTAGCTTTACCTTGTTTTTGCACAGACTAGATAAATAAGAACACACTCTTGAAATTTAAATAATTGGCCAGAAAAACCTCAAGCCACTGTCTCCTAGGTAGCTATATGCAGTCTGCTGTTGCTCTCCCAGTGGTGTGCAGAGAGTTTTGGTTTTTGAAACGACTGTGGTATTAGCTGATCAGGCAGGAGAAATGAAAACTTTTGTGTCTCAACAAGGGCTTTTGCAAAAAAAAAAACGGTTTGGGGGAGGGCAATTTTCTCAGCAGGTGCAGGGTATTGCTTTCTGTTGGCACAGCAGTTTTGGCTTGGCTAAAATGAATGTTTATTCTATGTAACTCTGAGTGTAATAAGAATGCTAGCAAAAACCACTTGGATAAAGAAAAAAGGAAATGTTAAACCTTAACCCTGCATTCTCAATTAAATGATTACTGCTTCAGGATGAAATTGTTCTTGATTCTTATTGTAAACCTTTCAATTTCTTACATAAATAGCATGATTATATTTACACAAATAGTTGCACCCTGGAGTACAACAATTCTATTGTATACAAAAATCCTATTAAAATTCCTTGAGAGAACTTCCCTATTTTGAATATGGTCTCTGTTATGCATAAAACCAGACCTCCCCACTTTTTATTATTATTATTCGGAGCCAAACTCTGTCTTTAGAAGCATACACCCATGCATAGAATTGATCCTTTAGAATCCTCTCCAAGGCTCCAATAGAGGAAAACACATTCTAGTTGAATGCGTGATCATTTTGAGTAATATAATATACTTCTAGGTTTCCTGGAACCCTGTAATGTGTGTTTAGACATGAGATAGCAAGCATATCCATTTTTGAAAGAAATGGTTTCAACTTTGTCTTCTACCAACAGTATCTATAAGCCTAGATCCTAAGTAGGAAGGAGCCTAAGGTCACAGGACATCTTTCTATGACTCTAAATTCCCACTCTCAATGGATATTTCCCTCTGGGCAGAGTGATGCCAGTATATGAAGCTTGAGGTTTCAAAATGAGATGTAAAGTAAAATATGTATAAAATATGTGTAAAGTAATATATGTGCTCTCTCAGAAATTTGAATCAGGAGGCAGGCATTAGCGTTAGGCCATAAGGGCAAAGCAAAACTTTATAGTAATGGTGTTAAATAAACAAGTACCTTTGGATCAGCAGCTGCTTACGGAATCAGACTATCCACACTGTATAATAGAATAGGGACACCAGTCGAAACTATGACGGTGCTGAAGAGCTGGCCATTGATCCTGTGATCCTGCTACTTCTGCACGGTTTGATGTGCGCAGACAATCAAACAAGTATGTTTGTTCATCACAGATCATTAGAAAAAGACAGAAATGAGTGTTATGAGAAGAAATTCAACAGTAATTGATAAGAGTTGGATTGCTGAAGCAAAAAAATAGTAAAAGCTAAAATAAAATTAAAAATAGAGCATTTTACTGAAAATAATGAACCCATCTTAATTCCATACTTGTGAAAATGTGCATTCCTGCACATTTTGTTGTTTCAAAATGAAATAAAAATAATCACTTATTAAGAAGTAATTTGTTTTCATTTTTTTCCTTTTCAAAACTCAATTTAATTAAATTGCTCTGATAGCATTTTTTTAACTGAAAACTTTTAGAAAGTGCAAAAATGAGATGTGTCTACCACATGGTCTACTTCCATATGAAAAGGGAAGGGAAGGGAAGGGAAGGGAAGGGAAGGGAAGGGAAGGGAAGGGAAGGGAAGGGAAGGGA
>VWPW01003981.1:422993-445205 GCA_013389825.1 Crypturellus undulatus | reverse complement strand
AAAGAAAAAGAAAGAAAGAAAGAAAGAAAGAAAGAAAGAAAGAAAGAAAGAAAGAAAGAAAGAAAGAAAGAAAGAAAGAAAGAAAGAAAGAAAGAAAGAAAGAAAGAAAGAAAGAAAGAAAGAAAGAAAGAAAGAAGGAAAGAAAGAAAAAGAAAGAAAGAAAGAAAACCCACCCTGTAATATTGTATCCAATTTTACTTCAATTGTCATGTTTTGTTTTGCCAAAATTACAGGTTTTGGCAATCAGTATCCATCTGAGAAATGCAATCCAAAATTCCAACAAACGACTTTCCTGCTGTTGTCAAATGTCTCTGAGTATATTCTGTAAAGATAGGGAGTACTATTAAGGGTCCTAAAATATCCTGTAATGTTTCAAAACTACACAATTCTGTGGACAGGGTGTAAAATAAATGAAGCACAAGTGGTAGGAAGCTCTTCTAATCCATGGTGCCAGGAAGAAGCAGGGCGCAGCAGTCAATAACCATAGCAGGTGAGTGGAGTTAATGTCCTGTGCTACCTCAGGCTGGACATACAGTCCTCATTATTTTGTGAGAAATGACAAATCTTTGGTTTTGAGAGTGATGGCTAGCGACAATGTATTTTGTATTTCCTGACGCAGCATGAATCTAAGAATGTTTCTTATTCATATGGGAATGATTTCAGGATGCTAGCGACATAATATTCAGGGAATGAACAGTCTAAAATTTCTATAAACACCAGAATCAAGGCACTTATGAGTTTTAGTAAAAATTTTATTGAAGCCTGGTCATGTTGGCATATTGTGCATTTTAAATGTAAATTAGATTACTGGCGGTAGATTCAATTTAGTGGTAAAAATGTAAAGAAAACAGTTGGGCTACAGATGAAACAATAATGTAGCTGTTCTGTAGTTAAGAGAACAGTGAAATCCAGAAACAAATGGTGTTTGGGAATATTTAGGGTAGAGGAAACATGCTGCATATGATTAACTTGGTCAATTTTATGCAGCACAGTAGTTTTTGTTCAGCTTTGAAGAGCAGTTTCTGATAGTGAACATATGATAGGGTGAATGGATGGCTCTGAGGCTTAGCAATGGGAACAGAAAACCTTTCATCTTTAGATCACTTGTTAAAATTCAGCCCAGACTGTGAGTGATCAACACTGATGACTGTGTGTGTACAGCTTGTTTCACGTGACACCACTTCTTTCCTTCTGCCTTCCCGATTTCACTACTTTAGGCCCAGATATTGTGTGTCTAAAAAGCACCATCCAGCTCGGCACTCACTGGCAGCTGGAGAAGAAAGACCCCGCTGCGGTGGGGATGCTCAGCTGCATCTTTTTTGAAGGTGGAATGAGTTCGCTCTTATTGCACTGGCATCGTTCTCTACATGCAGTGCAATTCCTCTTGCCAGGTTTCTTCCTCTGCACCTTTCGAAAGTTTTCAGCTTTTCAGGTTTCCTGAAAAGTAATAAACAGAAACAAAAATTCAGGCAAAGATATAACTGTTTGTAGATTTAAAAAAAAATAGGTTTAGAGTGTTGAGAGAGAGATACTTTATTTAGCTATCAATAATGATAGAATATGCTAGAAAGTAAATCTGTTTCTCAAAGATGCAGTTGTATTGGGGTATGATAAATATGTGTTTATGGGAATCACTGCAGCTGTAAGTGGCTAGGGTGATGCAGATAGGGGAAAGATTTAATACAGTGATCTGAATGGTCTGTTCCATGTAAAAAACTATTAAAACTGATGGCGTTCATTCATCATACACAATTAAGATATGCCTCATAATTCTGTTTCGTCTTCTTAACAGCTTTTTGTCTATTTGTTTTTATAACTACCATTTTGCTGTGTTGCAGAAGTTCCGAGCACCTTCAGCTCTCACTGGGACTTTGAAATAGTTGAAAACAGTTGCTGGCCATTCTTCTTTATCAATAGACGTCTTTAAGGAAAAAAAATGAGTGTTTTGACCTTGTTCAGGGTAGTGTGTTACGATATGTGATGTACAAACCAAGAATGGCTGCTCCTCTGGAACTGATTTTGCTTTTGGGTCTGAAAATCTTGCTTCCAGGGCTCCGGGCTGAGCAGAATCCCACTTCTTCATTAGCAGCAGGTGGCTCAGGCGGCTGCAGCCTATATCTATCCATGTGAACTGCTCAGTTTGTAGAGGAAAGACTTCAAGCTTGCGTATCTCCCCTCTGTTCATGTCAACTTGCAAACCTGTATCTTTTGGTTAGCACAAATTTCTTTTCTCCTATACACAAGCTGGAGCTTGTTTTGGCAAGAGTCTTCAATACCTTCGCTCAAATGGGAAGTCCAGTTCAGTGGTTGAACACTGGCTGAATATTTTGGAGACTGAATTCAGTGCTTTGCTCTCCCATTTTTTTCTGCCTGCATTTGGCTAAGTCTCTTGGGGAGGAGGAATCCATCTCATTTGACTTCTGCTGCTATGAACTAGGCATCTAATCTGAGCATGTTGTCTATGCTCCCTCTGTGGTCAAGGGAGAGACAGGCATCTCCTTAGAGGTGTCTGCTTTCTCCACTGACTATAGAAAGATCAAGTAACTAGTTGAGATTTTTAGATGCTTAAAATTAGGTAAATTGAACCCTAGACCTTCTGTTTTTGGCCACTACACAATAATGTAAAAGTCCATTAAAGACAATGCAATATTATAGCTATTCAAAATGGATCAGTTTGGAAATCACTCATTCATTACAGGCCAGAGTTTTTAAAGATGTTTAGGTAAGTGAAGGCACAGAGAGGTGCTTCCTGATGATTTTATTTATCTTTCCCAACTCCTTTAAGATTCAGAGAATATTTTGAAAAATTCACAAGATGCCCATCTGTGTTTTGAGGTACACACATAAATACCTATAAAAATCTGTCCTTACTCTTATTAGAGAGAGCACTATACTGAAATGCATCCAAGTCTCCAAGTACTGTCCCTCTTGGCCGCTTTGTCCCTTCTCCCCAGCGCCCCTGCTCCACGGCCTCCTGCCCCAGCGGAAGAGATGTGTTTGGATGGGGAGGCTGTGATGCGACATACAACACTCCAGTTCTCCTCTGTTCTTGAATAATTCCCTAGGATGAGAGCTGGGGCAGGGCTGGAGGAATCAGTAAATCACAACCTCCCCTCTTCAGCTGAACTGTGCAGAAACTTGGCACACTGGAGAATCTAGTACATAAACAAATTTTATTAGGCAGAGTTGGTAATTCAGCAGTGACCATAAAACAGGCAAGCTAAGGATGCAACACAGAAGATGTAAACTTTATTTGCCTTGTATTTTGGAATCCATTTGAGTCTCTTACTCCTTGTAGAGCATGTCCATCAATACCAGCGCGTTAAGAGTTAAGCTCTGGGAATGAATGTATATGTGTGCTGGGACTGTTCCTCCCTTATGATTCTCCCTTTCCTTTTCTTTATGTGAACAGACTTGCTTGCGTCCCCAGGAGTGCAAGAGGCGAAGGTGAGAAGGAAGCTGACAAACAAGGAAAATAATCCCTTTGCCCACCCCTAGTGGAAACTCTGTTAGCTACAACATGGCAGCTGAGAGACAGAACAACTTAACCCAACCAAGCCTATTTTATTATGTACTTGTGTTTATTTTTCCTTTGTATTTATGGCTTAGCATGTTGTTTTTGGTGTGGAAAGGACTCTAAAGCTGTAGATATGTGTTGTAATTATACAAATTCCTCTGCATGGAGTCTGTTAAAAAGATTGATCTATTTTTATGAGGACACACACAAATACTCATTTTGATGGACCTCGTTGGCATTTATTGCAGGCCTGCCACTACTAAAATTTAAAGCCAACCTTGTAAATTTTATGGAAACTACATGCTGCAATTATTAGCCTGAAGACCTCCTGTCTCGCAGGAATGAGTCAGATTTTGCTTTCCACGAACACTGTGGTTTACACCTGAAAGAGATTAGTGGGGACCACCAGTAGCTTGAAAACCTAATCTCCAGTATTTTGTTTCCAGTTTAGCTCTGAGAGATACTCCAGGTGTTCTAATTAATTAGTCATTGTAAGTCACTATGTCACTATTGTGCATGGAACAGCTGTTTTCCTGGCACACTTTTCCTTTAGGGGTGTTTTAAATTAAAAGTTGGTTTATATGCTTTTTAATGTTTAGAAACAATTATTGTGGCTGGTGAAAATGAGCAAAAACAACCTCTAACAAATCAAGTTAGGATAAATTAGGGCAAATAACTTGCAGCTCAGCGTTTCATGCAGTGCTGAAACTCTAAGGAGTTTTTAGCTGAGCATGAAGAGCACTGCTAATACAATGGATAATACTGTGAAATGTCATGGATAGATCCTGCCGTTATTTCTGTAGTAAAGCTCCCAATCACATCATGGGCAGATCACAAGTTTTACAGATCCTTTGGTACAGGAGGCCATTGTTGTTATTCTCACTGTCTTACTTTATAGTCACAGAAACTGGAGTAGACAGACATTTAGCAGATTAAACCTACCAACCCAATAAATCAACAGGGAAAATGAGAATAGAGGCAGCTGTATGATGTTTTAACATGATGTAAACTTTAAATAGTTTGTAGACTGTGTGTCTGAACGCTGTCCTGCAGGCTCCGTATGCTGAACGTTGCTCACCACTTGGGGCTGATGGGTGAGGCGGTCTGTAGCAAAGCACAGCTCAGTTGGTAACAGGCAAAGCATAGTCGAAGAGGAGAAATTATGTGGAATCTGACAACCATGGGTTACACTTATTAGGTGGCCCATAATAGTTAAGTTTTTAAAATAATGTTAATCCGTAGGCTCCCCATCCTTCAAATCAAAATAAGTCTTTATCCCTGTTCAGAACTGATTATGAAACTCCCACCTGGAAGCTGACAAAGAAGGGTAAGTTTGTGCAGTTACACTAACTGAGATGATTGAAAATGGCAGAGTCTCCAGAAGCAGTATGAAAGTAACACAAAGTTTACATACTTCCTTTGTAGCATCCTGTTTTGATTGCTCTGACGGAAAGGATCAGAGGAGGTCAGCAATTTCTTTGCCTTGGCTATTTCTATGTTCACTACTTTTCTTAGTAAGATGCAACTTGATGTTATGCTTTTCATTCCTGTTTGAATGTTAGCGAAAAGCAAGATCTCAAAAGAATTGAGTTAGCCAGAGAAATGAAGAGGAAGAACCTCTGTGAGAGGTAACTTGGGTGACAAAAAGAAAAAGGAGGGGGAGCCTTGGTTATTGGTGGAATTACCACAGAAGTGCTTGAAATAATTTCTTACCCGTCGTGAGTAGTAAGAGAGTGTGTCAGGATTAGAAAATGACAGTAGTAATCCTTCCCCACTGCAAGAGGGAAGAGTAACAGCAGAACTTTAGTCTGTGCAGCATATCTGGAAAATATATTCACTAAAGAACTTCCTTCTGGGACCCAGGAATGCCAGGATGGCAGGCTGTCATAAGGATGTTGCAGCTTCACAGGAGGATGCAATTGAGGTCTGGTCTTCAGATTGAAGATGGTCATAGAAAAAAAGACCTTGAAAAGACATCTCTGAGGATCCTAGACAAAGGGTAGATCTACGCATCATTTAGATAATGAATTATTTTAGCCATAATTACTAGATTGCTAAGGAAAAGACGGACTTAAAGCAAAATGTTGAAATGAGTTGAAATGGAGATGAGTGTCTGAGGTAACGTTATCTGTTGTGGTCACAAGGTATATAAGGAGCTTATGAAGAAAATGGCACCTAAAATTATTGACTTTTCTGAACGTACTGGTCTACAGTAGAGCATGGCTTCCCAAAAGAAGCAGCTAGGCCCAAATCTTAACCACTTAAGTCCTGTGGAGGGGGGCAAAGAGATTAAGGCTGAGAATGCTTAATTGCCATGAAGGTGCTTGAAAATCCATGGACAGGCAGTTTGGACTGTCAGGTGGGGAGCAAAACTGTCCCCTCGTTCTGTCCCCCTTGTACCTTGTGACAGTGCCTGCTCCTGGGAAGCAGGTGATGGGAATCTGAAGTGCCTTGGTTGAAGAGTGAGGGAGACCTGGGTCCCCTGCTTCCCACTGCAGCTGCGGAAAAGACCCCATGTCAGCAAAGAAGCAATGTTGTTTTATGAGGTTTTCTACCTCCACAGTGCACATCTTCAGTTCCTGACAGGAAGCCCAGCGCAACATAAATCTTTCTTTGCAGCCTAGTGAGTGAAGTGCAAAAGGCCTTGACATCTGCAGGGTTTCGCATGCCTGTTCTTGCATTAGTTTGGGGGAGTTAAAAGAAAAAACAGTGCTCAGGCATCTCTCCTCTTGCACAACAGAGGGCACTTAGCTTTTCGGAGTATGAGCATTTTTGCAGTCAGAGTATGCCACATCTTAGCTCTGAGCACAAACCCTACCTTAGCCAAGTACACCGTGCTGTTTCTTCAGACATTTTTAATACATGTATCCATGTTCATGAGTATAGATGCACATGCTTTCCAGTTCTTCACTTTTCTGACTTGTGAGGCTGGACTTTAAGGGGAGCTATGCTCTGTTATGTTGATATAGAGAATTTCAAAGCATAAAATTATGTAACAGTTTTTCTGTGGTCTCGTGCCAGTGAGGTGTGATGAAGAGACCTAGTGCCATCTGTGCAGGATACACAGGAACCCGTGCTGATCTTCTGCTGGGGCCCAGCCCATTGCTTGGTTGCACTGATCTGGGGACACAGTTAGGTTGGTGGATATAAGCGTCAACTCACTGACACAGAAGAAGCAGCTTGTCCCACTTTCGCTCTAAGCTGAGAGCACAGAGATGACTACTCCAGTTACCTAAGTCATACACTTAAACTTTTCCTCACAAACACAAGTATAAACTTTTTTTATTAAAAAGTGCTGAGTTTTTCACATCACAAATAACACCTCATGGGACCAAATTCATTGACCTTCCTGCCCAGTAAAACAGCTAAAAAGAGATTTGGTCATTTCTAATTGAAATATTGTATCTTTATGCATACAATAAAATATTGACTAACTTCATATATTGTTTGTAAGTACGGGATGCTATTTTCTGTTCTTCAAAGAGAGATATTAGGCCTATGTGTGGTGTCCAGCAAGTGATATTTGTTTCCTTTTCCTCCTTTATGAGGAAAGTCAAAAGCAATCTTTGACTGAATACTTTTTAAGCTATTTCAGAAATTTTGTTTCACTTTGAAGAGCTTCTATCTGATAACTCTCTTCTTTATAATTATTCTTTAAAATGACAGGAAATCTGTAATCAATGCTCTTCTAACAGAATAATTTTAGCAAATATCCTGGTTCTACGTAAATATGTTTGAGAAATGAAGTGAGTCACTTTTTCCTCAGTTTCAAAAGTATCTATATCTAAACAGAATGTTGTGTCTTTAGCTAGTAAGCAGTCAAGGTATTAAAATGTGCAAAATGCAGATAGAATTTGCATCATAATATGCTTTAATTTGATTTGACATTAGATTTCAGCTCCTCATCTTGTCATGATAGCTATTGAAAAGATGTAATTTTTATTCTGAAGTCTTAAATTTTACCTTTAGTATGTTCCAATAGATGGAAATTGAAGAGAGAAAAGTTATAGTGCAGAGTTGTAGACACATGCAAATTAAATTTTGACTTTGATTATATTTTTTGCGCTTACTATTTGAGATGTGCACTCATTCTATTTTCCTTTTCAGTGAATATTTATCCTGATGGCTATCACTAAATAATTGCTTCGTGTCTAAAGCTTTTTTCTATGACGGGCAATTCAAAACCTCAAAATCAAGGTCAATTGTTAAGGTGTCGAAATCTGAAAATTTAATCATCACCAAGAGTAAAATGATACTCGGAATTATGCCTTTAAGAAAAGCCACTATTTACCAAGGAAAATGTTTTTTATATTCAGTGATCATAGTAATTTCTAAAGTGGAGCATCTTAGAATTTGCTTTGACTTATTCACTTGAGAAAACGGTTGTCTATTCATTCACTCAGGAAATTCTGGACAGCTAGTCAGAAAAAAAGAGACAAAATCTGGGGTGATCAAGAGTAACTCAGGCTTTGCCTACAACTTAAAGAAACTTGGTACACTAAAAACTCTTTGGTCTGGCATGTATTTTTGTAATACACGTCAAATCCTCATCCAAAATTGGCCCCAACTAAAAACAAGAATTCACAAGCGAATTTGGTAAGACTGGGGTGAAATAATGCCTGCTGGAGTGTGTTTTTCCAGTGAGCTAGGCTCCCCTCATGGATTCAGCATCACTTCATGTGGGCCTGTAATATCATCTAGTGATGCAAATATTTCCTTTGAGCTGGCTATTTTCAGTCAGTTTTGTCCGACAGTTTTTGAACTCAACTCTGCAATAGTTCAAGATTTCTCATGGCTACTCGCCTGTACATAATGCGTATGTAGAAATCCCATTTGCAACTTTGCAACTTTTGAAATGAATTCTGATATATGAGTGACTGATCCAGCAGCATGCCGCATGGATTTGCTCAGGTGGGCAACGTGACCCTGTGACCCCATTTGTTTTGAGCTGATCAGCAGGAACGGTGGGGAGTTCACCTCGCTTGAACTCACTGCATGGCACTGAGAGCAGTGCTCTTATCTAGTATGCTGTGGTGCCCTGTGTAGGAGTGCCTCACTGCAGGGGGACAGGAACGTCCTCATCCTTGCCGAGTTCTGTGTAAGGGAGTAACTGACTGGATAGATGAGGGGAGAGCAGTGAGTACTGTCTACCTTCACTTCAGTAAGACTTTCAACACCGCCTCCCATAACATCCTCTCAGGCAAGCCGATGAAATGCAGATATGTGAGCTGAGGTGAAGCTCGGGGAGTGAGGTAGACTGAGAACTGTCTAAACGGCAGAACTCAGAGGACTGTGCACAGGGACACAAAGTCTAGCCGGAGGCCTGTAGCTAGGGGTTTACCCCAGGAGTCCGTACTGGGTCAAGTCCTGTTCAACTTACTCATCTTCTTGTCTCTCAGTTTGCAACAGCCCCCATCTGGAATGCTGTGTCCAGTTCTAGGCTTCCCAGTATGAGACACATGAAGATGTGTTTCAATGGAAAATGGAAGAAAAAGGAAGGATAGGGAAATATGAGATATTTTTCAAGGTGAGGTCTCCTGTAAGGACCACAAAGAATGTAGGAAAGATCAGTGAGTGCAAAGTCTTCTCTACATAGAAGCCTTAGTTGTCTCCATTGGCAAAAGTAAAAATGAAATTGGTCAATACTAAATCACATAGCTTGTCTCAAAAGAAATTTATCAAAACAAATCTCCAAATACCTAGTTCAGTTCTCCTGCAGTTTAGACTGCATTTAAAAGTGAATTTAAGTGAGAGTCTTTGATATGTTTCTGTGCTTGATGTGCAACATAGTTGGGTTTTATGCTTATTGTGCCGTTACTGATTTGTTGCTACAAATACTTTTAACATGGAACCTAAAAACACCAACAACTCTGAAAGCCTTTCTTCTGAAAAAAAGAAAAAGAAGAAAAAAAAAAGTGTTTCATTTTCTTTTAGGTTGTTTTTTTCTTTCACTTTGGTAGGCATTCAGCCATTTTTACTATGCCTCTTCTTGCCACCTTAAATTAAATTCATAAAAATGTCAGGATACAAGTGATCAAAATTCTTTTCTCATTCAAACTATGGAGAGTTTTTTTCCCCAGATGATACTATTTGAGGCTAACTATTGACAATAAATTTGTTGCTTGTAGAGTTCCAAATGTGTGATGTCTTTTCCTTCATTTTCCTGACTTGATGCTCGTAATTTTTTCCCTTTCTGGGAAAGTATCAGCACCCGCAAAGTGCTTTTCTCCATTTAGAAGGAAATTCTGTAGTCCCTCCCATGACAGGGTCACGTAAGGTAGAGCTTCAAGATGAAAAGTCAGATGGTATCTGTAGTAAGGAGGAAAAATAATCATATTTGAGAAAATGAGAGAAAAGAGTTCATTTCCCTTTCTTTATATTTGATTTATATGTATGTATATATATAGCAGCTGCAGTCTGTTGCCATAGCTTAGTAAATTGTTACAGGATCAAAAAAATAACCAGTGAAGCTCAGAGCCTACCAGTGCAAGTACAGAATATAAAGGTAATAATATGAAAAAAAAAAGGTTTAGTATGCACTATTTCATGTATTACAAGAATCATTCTGTAAGCAAGACTATAACAGTGCTTCCAACACTTGTGATTTTTTTACAAGTCTCATGACATTTGTTGTTTACATTAAAATGCCAGTTCCTGGAGACATCTCTATACCTGTAATTCTCAGCTTTCATTGAAAAGGGATGCTTTTCATGTAAAACATGAAAATCTGATCCTTAAAGACTTAAAAATGAGCAGGCAAAGATAAAGGCCAAATATATTTTATGTTTTTAATTCCACAGTTTCAAAATTGTTTGTACAGTCTTTGGTTCTGACTCATAGTCCCTTAGTATTTGAGGCTGGCGATAGGTTTGCTATTAAATGCAAGACTGAAAAACAAATTTAAATTAGTTTCATACATATTTATCATTAAAAAAGACAGATTTTAAATCTCTGTTTGCACTTCCAGATTTATCTCCACTGCTATTGACTTCAAAGGCTGGGACCCCCCACAAAAGTAGAATCTGTAGGTGAACTAGGGGAACAAAGTATCCATATCCTCAACATAGATTTTTGCCTTGAGTATTTCTGGGTCTAAGAATATAATATACTAAAGTGTTAGCAGAATCTTGCACAAGATTATTTTCATAATTTGAACCTAAATCATGTCTGCATCATATTCTTTTAAAATTAGAAAATTTTGCAGTCATATATCATGAAAGAAAAGTCCTTGAATTTTTGCAGTGTGTGCAGATCTGTTAAGAATGACAAGATAGTGGATATGAAGGGGGATGGATGCAACAGATTCACTAGAGGGGTATTTTGAAATATTTTAATTCTTTAATTCTTTTCTGTGAAAATTGATTAGTTGCTTTGTGTTCATGAGAGGATTTACAAAAAGTAAATATCTTAAAAATCTCATGAGTTATTCTTGAAGAACTTGTTTCTTAATCTGTCTTGAATTATGCTCGTTACTTTCTTAATCCTAAAGTCTTCTGTTTTCCAGTAAGAGAATAAAAGTGATACCACATGTCCAAGGTGGTTCGTCACATAGCACGAATGGAAACCAACAAGAAAAACAGAAGGGTGCATAGTTGCAAAGGATAAACATATAGGAATGTACTTATCTTTAGATACAATTAGTTTGGAAATAATTTCTGAATGGAAAATTCAAAAATTAACATAGTATGTTATTATCTTCGTGTTTATTCATCCATATATATTTATATTCTACCAGCTAATATTTAACTCAGTTCATGCTTCCACCGCATTCTATTTATACTTAGGTATCTAAATCAGATAAAGATTTTACAAATATATGTCAAATACTAGTCATGCAATTCTGACTTTTTTTTGTGATTTGCTTGCAGAAATCTGCAAGTGAAGCAGATGAATTAAAATAAACAAACAAATAAATAAATAATGACTTGCTAGAAAATGAGAAATTAAAATATTTAAATAGAACTGGCACTAAATTGAATACTTTTCTTCTTTTCTACTAGGGTTTTTCTACCAGTATAATTATAGCTTGTTTTTAAAATTGGAGTTGTAGTGTAGGCAATGCCAAACCAAACAGAGCTGGCTGCAGTGTTTTGATCATTTTCTCTGGCCCACACAGAGGTCGACCTACTGTATTTATTACAATATTTCCTCAGGGCTAGTCAAGACTGGTGTGTTCGTTGGGTTAGTCACTCTATTGGGCACTCTATTCTAACAATGTGTGCTTCAAGGCCAAGTAGGCAGGGCAATATCCCAGGATATCTGCGGGTGCCAGCGGAAGATGCCCTGTATGTGCGGCTACCGCTGCCGTTCTGCTTACGCTGCCCCTCTGCTGCAATGGCAGACAACCTCCGCCCGAGAAAAGCTCCTTGCCGGGATGTAGGAGGGAAACCCTTGCCCCCTGCCTCCCCTTGGGTGCCGGCCAGGCAACGAGCTGCACCGGGACTCAGTGGGGCAGAACTGGGCGTGAAGTGACTGCTCACGGGCATAAGCCTTGGCCACATGTCGAGGCTAAATCCTTACAGAGCTGGATGCAAGAAAATCCTATTGATTCTGTATTCCTCCTCTTGCCATTTCCGTTTATTAACTTTGCTGCACACTCTTAATATATTAACATGCTGGCTCTTTGCTCTAAGAATTAAACTATTCAACTAAATTTCCAAACAGTTAATCCCATTATGTTTTTTCTTTTTTTTCTTGTTGGGTTTGAAATGGATTTGTCAAGGAAGCAGTACTGTTGCAATTTATGATCGCTCTGCAGTGATGTTAGGAGACAACTGTCTCTGCATTTGGAACAGGAAATGTTAAATGGAAATTGAAGGAGAATTTGTAAGATGTATTTTCCACTACTGCAAGTCTTCAAGAGCTTGATCTGAAAAATAGATTATTTCTTCTCTCTTTGTGTCCACGAGACAGTGCTATAATTTTTTAATAAATATCATGTAGCCTTGGAAAGCCATTTAACAAGCTTCCTTGATATTACAGTGCAAGCAAAGTTTGTGTATGAAAGATTTTTAAGTGTGGAAAATACTTTAAAATTTTGGACAAGCTATGTCTCAGTTTTTTGATTTTTTTTATGAAGTTACAAAATAGATGTTGTCCCCAAATACCCCGATCTGCAACGATTAAACTCAGTCATGTGTGAAGGGCTGGCACAAACCCTTTGCATTATAGCTTAATAATTTATTTTGATTGGAAAAGAGCTGTGGCCCTGAACTTGTTCCTGTTTAAGTCCAAATGACTTCCATGGGAGCTGGATTGGGCCCTGAAGTTCATGCAGGAAAAATGTGAAATCTGCTTTGAATAAATTGTGCCGGATCCTGGGCACAGCAGTGAGTGGCTGCACAGGCTGTGTATGTGAAACACGATTTTATTCCCAGACAGGGCAGAAGATGCCTTGAAGAAGATGCCAGTATCAGAGCCATTGCCTGCTGCGTGAGGATAGGAAGAACGGGCGAAAAGCAGCCAGGCACACTCGGGGCGAATGCTTTTCCTCCCTGCTTGCTTAGGCAGGAGACCCTGGTAGGGACGGATGCTGCAGTGCTCCCGATCGGGCGGTTGGGGCTGGCACAAGGACACGGAACGAGATCCGTCCTGCTGGGCACGTGTCCCCCCCATCGCCGGGGCACGATGGCCGTGTGGGACCGGTAACGCGGCCCTGCCTTCCATGCCCTTGTGCTGGGTTGTGTCGTCGTGCCAGCATCTTAACCTAGAGGCTGCTGGAGCTAAGTTTATTTTGTTTGGGGGTTGCTTCTCTCCTAATATTATAACCTTGCTTCTAGTTTATAAATATTCCATTTAAGGAGCTATTTGGCAGTAACAACATTCCTGAGTCCAGTCCAAAAATTGAGCTAATTATGGCTCCTCTTCAAAAATCTGTCTCTGCCTCCTCCCCACAACCCACAGCCTTTTGTCCCCTGTGGTCAAAGAGATTGAAGATAATAAAAAGAGAAAAAAAAACAGCCTAAATAAACAACTGAATTAATTGGACGCACTGTTTCTTACAGATTAGTAAATCCCAGTCTTGCAATCCTTATTTATGTGAGTCATCCTGCTGAGTGGAAATACTTGTGTAAGTAATACCCTGATTTTTAAGAATTATATCAGAAACCCATAAAACCAAGGAGGGTTTTTTCCAGCATCTTCCATAAATGGGAAAAGGAAAAGTGGCAAGTAATCCGTCTTAGCTCTTCATTAGCTAATTAAAGCAGTTGGTAAAAAATACACCAAAGTTCCTTCTGTTGCAATTACGTAACTGTTTAGTTGCACTAATTTTTCACATTTGCATCCAAGAAAAATCATGCCTTAAAGTATCCTTGGAAGAAAAAAAAGCCTTCTCTGTTTATAGGCAAAGCAGTTCCACATTCTTGGTATATGGAACACCAAATGTCCTGGGATAGCCAGCTTCCTGGCAGAGATCCATGCATCTTATTATATGGTAGGAGAGCCAAATTTCCTCCTGCACAGTATGTCTATAAATAAAGTGCTTCTTCCACAAGCAATTAAATGGAAGCATTTTTCCAACCAGCATGCAAATACAGTTTTTGTTTCGTACTGGAAGTAATAGCCAATTTTGTGATATTAGCTTAAGGTCAGAATTATTTTAATGATTATCTTAAAATGCCTTCTCCTTGACTTGCACAGGAATGTAAAACAATACACTGAAAACTTTCTCCTTAAAGGACATTTCTTCACCTCTTAAAAGATTTGGCATGAAGAAAGCATTCTTCAATTACATTTGTTTTTTTGCAATTAACTGTTATATGTGCATCTCAGCAGGAATTTGGAGTTAACTGTTAAGAGTTGATGTCTTAGCCTTGGGATTGGGTTTGTAGTTAGTATATAAATTCTTTGGGGCAATTTTCCAGTGTATTTGCACAGCATTTAGCAAAATAATCTGTCATTTTTTTTCTGATGCATCCAAAGAGATACTAGAAAAGAAATTCCATTATATGATTCTTAACAGAAAATAAAAAGGATATCAGTAATCAGTCACTGAGCTTCTTTTATATGTCTTTTACATATACATTCTGAATATATGGTTGTATCTTTGCAATGAGTATTAAGGTTTTTGAAGTCATGCAGGGAAAAGGTCTGATGGCTTAAATTTAGTGTCAACAACAGGTCTTAGGATGTGTCTCCATTTTTCAGCTGGATCGATATTGTGCCATCTCCTTTCATGAGAGAAGTCAAAAAGGAATATAGAGTGGAACTGTCTTGTTGAACTGTAAATACTGACAAAATTAGAACAGGATAGCAGGCAAATTTCTTATTGCCTGAAAGTCTTTATTACAAGTGGCTGGAGACCTATATGAAGACAATGATGTTCTACCGTTCCTTCCATATCTGCAGTCATCATCTAAAATAGTTATATAATGTATTTTCAAATTTATAGCTTCTTTGCACACCTTGGTTTTCTTCCCACACCTTAGTTTCTTAGCTTTTTTTTTTTCTTCAAAAGGAACCATTTTAAGCTATTTTTGGTTGCTTTCTCTATAAAAAAAAATCCCCTTTTCTATCTTCCTTCCTTTCCCATTGTGAAAATTCTTATCATGAAAAGAGTACCTGTATGCAAAGCACAGAACTGCTTTCAGAAGAAAAGTGTTTACGGCAGAGATAGCCAGTATGGCAAGAAGGATGAAGACATTACGGTATTTAATCAAGGCTGGAAAGTAGGCTAGACAAAGACTAGAGGCAATGTTAAAAATCACTTTTGTAAAAATGCTGACTATATCATTGAACAATGGAAATAGCTAATATTTTTTCACCATTGCTTTCTGATGAAAACTAATACTTTTAATGGAACCTGATTTAGTGTTTGTGGTTTCTCTGTAGCTTTGTATGTGTCTCACACTTTGAGTGACAACCACAAAGGTGTCATACACAGACCTAAACGGGCCATCTTTTCTTAAGACAAAGTATGTTCTTAAATAATAAATGATCCTGGCAAGTTGTTTATTACCAGCAGTTAATGATCTGTTTATTAGTTAAAGTCTGTGGCTGTTAACACTCTAGCAAATCAGTTCACTCTGTTAAACATCAATTTTGAGTACATTATTGGTATTAACCATACAATGAACTAGAATTGTTGCAGACAGTTCATTTTATTGCAAAGGGCAGAATTGAAAGGCAAAGGTGTTCAACAGAATATCAGTGTTCTTGAAAAGAAAAATAGATTGGATTACAGTTGTTTGTACTGGTTAACAACTGACTCTTATTCATGGTGAATGTGTATTGTGTTTCCTCAGACAGGCTCCAAGTAAAGCTCAGCTTAAAGTTCTAGATTCTATAATGTCCATGTATTTAAGATATTAAGGATTCCTAACGTTTGTTGGGATATGGTTTGGAAGAAAAATATTTGATGGGCATATAACTTAAAGCCTAGACTGTTTGTGGGATGAATAGCTTGCTAAAAACCAAATGCTTCAGAAACCAAATTCTGCTAACACAGCTTGTTTGGTCAGTCAGCACTGTATCAACTGGTTTTCCAGGCTTGTTATAGCTACAGGGAGGAATCGGCAGAGATAGAGTTTGAAGATGCTAGTGTTGGATCTGCCTGAAGCTGTGGTTCAGTAACATCGTGTTAAACTCCCACAAATGTCATCAAAAAAAAAAAATCAAACTCCAAATGGGAGACCTCAGATATTAGGTGATCCTGATGGGAATACTTGGTCTTGCATGGAATGATGCTCTGCAAGGTTTTGGCTCTTTGTAGTCCCAAACCATAAAATATATGTATTGCAATTTTGCATCTGATCAGGAAACAAAGCTGTAAAAGTAGGTTCGCTTCTAGTGCTCAAATAGTAGTAATATGTCTGGCAAGGCTGGATAAATAGGTGTGAGAATTACATTCCAACCCACAAATTCAAGAGTTCAAATCTGTTCTTTCAATTTTGGCCCATTTCTCATAAAAAGTAGCTGTGATACTTTCAGCATTTAGAAATAATCCTCTGATACATTAGCAGAAAGTAATCCTGAAAAGCTTTTCTCTATAATGGATAAAAAACACTTTTTTTTCTGTGATCTTCTTGAACCCTTAAAATATTCTGGTGGGTTTTTTTTTTGTTTGGTTGGTTTTCCCTTGTGTTAGAATAACTAAGTTAATGTAAATGGTTACATGGGTCCAATATTCACTATTCTCAGTTCTAGAATGGCTTGTTCTGATCTAATTTAATCATTCTTAATCTATGTGAACTAAAATAAACATAGTTAAAACAACAGATATTAGTCCATAGCACTAGGCTAGTGCAAAGCTATCTCAAAATAACACAGTGATTTTACACTGATAATCTGCAACATGCTTAAGGTAAAACAAATTCCTAAAAAAGTATTCTGCTTCCATGAGTTTGACTGTAGTGTAAAAGGTCAGTACAGAACAAGAATCAGTAACAACAGTGATACTTTGGGCCCTGAACAGTGGTATATCTATCAGGTCTTTCCATAATGGTATTAAAGTGTTTGGCTCTTTTTATGTTTGCCAGCCTATTTACTACCCTGTTGTGGAAGGAACAGGAGGATCTGTGGTTTACACTCTATGTCAACAGCAAGATAATTTCCCTAAGAGTAAGTAGTGCTTTCTTGAGCTTTAATTCCTCAAGCAGTCCTGTGGTTTTTATCTATCTCAGCAATAAGCCAGTTAACCCTCAGGAAGGTATTTGCAATGTAATCTGAATTAAAACCTAATCCATCTCCTGTTAAAACCAAAGGTGCTGAAGATTTACTGATATTCAAATTTGTCAGTTTGGTGCCAGCACAGATTGTTTAGGGGCTTGAGCCTCTCTCACGTGCAGCTTAGCAGCCATGCGGTCCTTGTCTAAGGTGGTTCCAAGCAGTCCTAGAAAATGAGGTGATAACAAAGTGAAAGGAAATGAGTCCATCTCTTCTTTTTGTTAGCCTCCAGGAGCACCCTATCTTATTTTAATCCTGCAAAGCAGGCAGACTTTGTAGACCAATGATGCAAAAATGATCTGAACTGCAGACATATTGCTAATTGTAGTCACTGAGAACTGATCACCTCCACTACTGACTACTACTACTGACTGTGTCATTGGGAATCTGAACTACTTAATTCACGGGGTGTGTTATAAACACAGACTGATTACACGAGGTCAGAGTCACCCAAGGAAGACATCTGTAGTGGTTGTCTTTCAAGCTGATTGCTAGTGCTGTAAACTTGAATGCTCTACCACTCGCCTCTTGCCTGAAATGTAATGATCTCTTCAATATGTGTATTTTATGTGTTTATATATTAAAGCCTTGTGTCGAATGTCACAAATGTTAAATATGTTTTTCTTCCATGACCTGAACAGCTTTCACTACCCCTTACTTTACCCTGTTTATACAATGCTTTATAGCAAAGGGTGTTTTTAATAGGAAACCTCAGAGTTATTTCTGGTAGTATGTATTTTTTTTTCTTTTCAATGTATGCATCATTATGCAATACTTATCCAAGTGACAAGCCAATAGAATCTCCTTGCACTTTAATTTTCCTTCAAGCTGCAAGAGCAAGACTACATTTAAATCCCACTAAATGAACCTTGTAAATGAGACATCTGAAAAAAAAAAAAAACATATGTTCACCAGTCGGACTTGAGGATATTTGAAATCAGCACTCAATTTCGAGTACATGATAGTAGTTGAGTTAGAGCAGAGAGAGAGGGTAAATGTAGAGCTCTATAGATTTCTGCACACTGTGGTGTGAGTAAGCTACACAGTAAGGAAATACAAAAATTGTGCGACTCTATTTCCCATGCACTCCAGTTGCTCTCAGAGCACGGCTCTGCGGTTTGCTGTTGCTTTGGTCACTGTAAAGGAGCTATGTCATCGTATCACAAATATGTGATAAGGAACAGAATTGTTCCATATTCTGTAAGCAGGCAGAAAAGCCAACTGCACGTTCAGAACTAATGGTGTTAAAACCTTAATGGCTATATTTTCTCTTTTGGATTTTCACAGACAAAAGCATTTAAAAAAATGATTAAAATTAATTTTCACAAAGAAATTAATGACACCAGTTAAACCAAGCTAGATTTCCAAATCAGTTTATTAGCACAGTTGCTGGGTACACACTAACTCCTGAATTACCGGAGAAGACTGAATGCTTCAATTTTCTTCAGTGAGACATCTTTGAAGTTTCACAACATACAATGCAGCTAAGTGCATATTATAGCACAGAATCTTTAAAGACACAACTTGAGGACTGTCTATAAATCACTCTCCCTTAAAGAACAGAGCAAGCAAATAGCCCAGTAAGGTGAAGTGTATGTTAGTCACAGATGTTTTTTTAAAGGCAAGATATTCTGTGCAGAAGGTCAAATTTATTTTAATATGGCTCTTCCAAGAGCTTGATGTTCACTGAACTAAGAATACAGCTTTTGAGGCCAGAGCATAGGCTAGAGAATATTTGTGCAAAATACATAAAGTTATGCTCTGGTTTCCTGGGATCCTAGTAATTTTTCCATGAAGGTCAGTCTCCTTTTGCTAAATTAGGGCATACTCAGATTAGGAAATCCTAAAATTATCAGATTTAAACTTAGATTGCTAGGCTATGGCATTAAACTTGGATTGCTAGGCTATGCCTTTAGGAGTCTTTCCGAAGAAAATATTTTACAATCAAAGTAAACCAAGATACTGTCCTTTGGATAAACTGAACATATGCATATGGGAAAGCATTTTGAGTTATGAAGAGTTTACATTTCCCCAAACTATTCACAACTTTGTCTAATGTATGTTACAAAATGTATAGAGACTTCACACCACATCCAACATAGATTTCACAATGCTTTATGGTAGAGGTACGTAGTATTTCAGGTACATGTTCAAAATACCAATGAAAGAGATAGAAATTACTGCCACCAATTGCTGTTTCAAATCCGTCTTTGTTTTTGTTCAAACCAACAAATTTTGTAACCTACATGAAAACCAAAGGTCTGGAGCAGCCAAAGAGAAGTGCAGACAGTAACCATGACAGCTCCTGCTGGGGTGGAATTTGGAGGTTGGAAAAGGAAAGAAGGTCTCTTCTGCATGGGAGTCTAAGAAAGATCCTTGCTCCTTTCCTTATCTTTAGGTGGCTACTAAATATGAAATATTCCAAGATAAAAGCCCAACAGTTCTACTTTAGACACAAAGTACTCTTGGTATGATAAAGCTTTTCCATGTGCAGATTACGTGTAGACCAAGATTACACTATAATTTCATTTTCTTTGAAAACTAGTATTTTTTTATTAGATCTATCCCGAATGCATGTAATGCATTTGCTGGGTTCTTACAGTGTGGTAACTCACGCATATTTATTATTCTGAAGAAATGGCCTAAGAAATGTTTTCAAAGCTTTCTCAAAGTTTAGAGTATATTTTGTCTTTAGACTAATTGCTGATGATTGCTGATGTATCCATCACAGAAGGCAGAATAGGGAAAGAGCTTTATTCTGTCTTCTCTCTGAAAACACTTTACCAATGGCACAAGTCCTGTAACAATTCATCCTCACTCTCAAAAACATTTATTGTGTCAAGTCAGTACACAAGCAAAGAAATACCATTGATAACACTTCTGAAAAAGGTGTTATCTCTGACTTCTGGCTGCTCTATCACACTCTCCACCCAGCTCCCGGTCCAGAACTACATCTGACCAATCTGCTGAAACACGCATCAGGGACAGAGTATGTCCTTGCATATCTTACTAACTTTGGAACAATTCCATCAGAAACTGGGATCTTACATTATTGTAAAAGACTGGTATTTCCTTCCAGAGGAGACACTTAGAGGTAGAACACTGGACCACAAGAATTACACAGAATGATTAAATCAAAGGTCAAAGTTTCTCATCCTGAAGACAGCTAAAAATAAATAAATCGTGGTGTAACCTTTCTGATTCATGGGAGTGGTTGACACAGTTGTAGCTCCAAAATGCTATAAACAGTCCCAAATCATAAAAAACAACCAAACAAATAAACAAAACAAACAAACAAACCTTGTTAAAAAGATTCAATAGATTGAAAAAAAAAAGATGGAAAATTCACAAATATATGTGAATATATATTGCAGGAATTTAAAAAAAAATCTAATCTTGGATTAGGGGTATATGGGTAGAGAAAGAACAGTCAAATTAATCCAGACTTCAAAATGATCTTATTGAATGTACAACTTTTCTATTGACTTTAGAAAGTGCAAAACTCTGAAATGCACTAACATTACAAAATCAAAAATGGCTTTAAAAGTAATGAAAAAGATCCAAGCTTCATAAGGTGACATAAAAGTAACGTTTTACTTCTGTACTCTGGTGGTTTGAGTCTTGCATTCAATTCCCCAAATGACCTTTACTATAAACAGACTGTTATTTTTTCTCTGTAATGCATAAATCAGAACTCAAACAGGGATACAGTTGACTGACAATGGTGCCATTTAAACTAGAGACCTGGATTAAGGATGAGAACATTAGCAGTTCAGTATAACTCTACCAACTCAGCTGTTTCAGTGGATGATTCTGCTCTATCTGTTTAATGCAGTTATTAGTCACTGAAATTGATTATATTATTTATTTCATCTATTCAAAACATCACCTAACCAACAGTTATTTTGTAATTCCTTTTGGCATATTTGTTTGCTTTCATTAAATCTATTGCCCTTCATAATATATTTCTCTACAATAATTATCCAGTTTTTACTTTTGACTTTTGCAAACATCCATTTTAATATAATTTCCTGATTCCCTGTATTTTTAATTGAAAACCTACATATCTGGCACACTTCACCAAAAGGGGGGAAAAAAAGTCAGGGTCATGATAGGCGATTATATTTCAGTTACATAGTGTTTGGGAGTGATAATGCAACTTCTAGGTGTAAAATTTATCTTCTCATTTCAATTCTGATTCAAAGTGTCTGGCAATCAAGAAGTAGGGTCTACTTTCATGAGAGTAAAAACTCTTGGATTACACCCTGAAGTGATATTCCCAAACCCAAAAGCTCCTAAAACATCCTAGGAGTTTCAAAAGTACATGGTGTCTCTGTTAAAGAGAACAATGCAGCAAGTATCTTTTGGTTGGTTCACTTAATTTATGTTTTAAAGCTAACTTTGTTGCTCTAACTCTTTGCATTACAAATAAATGGCTACTTTGGACATAATTTCCTAGTGACCTTTTGGAGAGAAGAGACATTCTGGTGACATTGTTTATACAGTTTACACTGTTTAAAAAAAAAAAAAAAAGTGGGGGGAGTTAGCCTTAGTAATAATACTTGTGTAGAATAAGTGCTGACCACATACAATTTCTGTAGACTTGATTTGGAGCTGTGTGTGCTTGGGATCTCCTGTGGTTTAAAGTCCAGTGTGCTACATTATGACCTAAGAGTTTGGTTCAGTCACTGAAAAAGGCAAATCAACAAGAGAGGTCTTAGTCTGGTTTATGTTTGTTGATTAGAAAAGCAGGTTTTAGTTTATTTTGTTTGGGTTTTTTTTTTAATTGGTGTATTTATACTAGTATAAACCCTAGCATAAAAAGAGATCTACTCATATAATTATACTTAACATGAGTATAGCTTAGACACAGTATATACGGGGATTAGAGTCTATACTTGTATCTACCCATGCACAGTTACATATGCATATGTGACTTTATCTGTAACACAGGGAACTAGAATTACTCACCTTCACAGAGGAAAATTAAAGTACTAAAAGATTAGAGTGAAAGCATCCTGTCTTGGAAG
>VWPW01003981.1:417993-420493 GCA_013389825.1 Crypturellus undulatus | reverse complement strand
CACTATGCAGCACAATTTGCTTGCGTTTCATTTGTTATTACAATTTCATCCCGGCCTCGTGTGACAGCTGATGGTTTGTTTAGCGCAATATCACGGGTGCAAAGTTAGCGAGGAGTGGGTGCGAAATGAGAAACTCCTAGGGCAGTTTTCACGAAGCGCGTATCAAGACATGCGCTTGCACGGCAAGACTTCTAAGCTTAAGGGGAAGAATAAGAAAAAAAAAAGAGTAAAAAAGAAAGGAATAATAAAAAAACTCCATCGTGGGTAAGAAGTTACTTGAAAATTATGTCTATGCAGTAATTGGGAATAAGTGGGAAGCATTGCAGAGTGCTTGAGCATGCATATGCTTTTTCGCACAGACTTCCACATCGAAAATCGCACTGGGAAGGCGAGCGAGGGCTCAGCAAAGCGGGATGGATCTTAGCGGGTCGGATATTGCACCGGGTGACGGCGCGGAGTCCCCGCGATGCCTCATTTCGCCCCGCGGCTCCTGCTTTCACCTGCCAGACGCCGCCCGGAGCCGCGGGGGAGCCGCGGGCGCGCGCTGAGGAGCGCGGGGAAGCTGCGGGACGCCGGGCGCTGCTCCGTGCGCGGGGCGGCCGCGCTGCGCCCCGAGCAAACAAACAAACTCACAAGCAAAGCCAGCCGAAACGCGGGGCTCCCACGAGCAGTTTCACTACGCGTCAAATTAAGAAAATCCGCACGAAGATCAAATCTAAATGCCGGGAGCGGGCGTGGGGGGAATGACACTGATCGGCAAATAAACTGAAGCAAAGGAAGCGATGCGAATAATTAGTCGCATTGCGATGCACGTAAAAAGAGAAACTAAGCCATGTTTTTCTGTTTGTTTCATTAACGCTCATACGAACCTTTTACTAGAAATAGGTTTTAGCTTTCTATGGCTTTCGGATGCAGTTATAAATCCCCGAACATCGAAGAAGAGACGGACACCGACAGACTGAGAGTAAGCGCTAATGAGGATATTCTTTGTTGAGGAAAAAATAGTGTGTTCCTCGTGAACGGACCTTAATGGCTTGTTTTCATTTCATGCGTACAATTTCCTACCTTCTTTGATGGAGGGTTGATGGGGTAAATAGTCTGATCTTATTCAGTTCACCTCCTGCGGATTCCCAGTGACAGTCGTGACAGACGAAGTATTCTGCAAATCACAAGAGCCAGCTACCAAGAGAGCCAAACGTGTTAATAGAAAGAGTTTTAAGGACTTGAAACTACTCAATTTTAAATGGAAGGAACATGCAGAATATAAAGTTACCCGTATCATCACGACTCTATAGTCTTTGTTGTCTAATCTAGAAAATGAATGATGAAAGAAAAGAAAAGAAAAGAAAAGAAAAGAAAAGAAAAGAAAAGAAAAGAAAAGAAAAGAAAAGAAAAGAAAAGAAAAGAAAAGAAAAGAAAAGAAAAAGGCATCAAAAGCAAGTCAGAACACCTACCAGACCTGGGGATTTGAGATGGCACTGGTCATTAATCTCGCGACTGCTTAAAAACAAAACTGAGACCTGTGTGGATCTGAACGTGTAAAAATAATAATAATAATAAAAGTTTGCAACATTCAGGCATCCTAGTTGCACCAAGTAATCTGGGAAAAGAGAAAGAGGAATAAAAATATTCATTTTCTCAGTAGTAAACATTGCCGCTTCAGTATTTAAAGCTTTAATCGGGAAAAAAAAAAAGAAAAAAAAAAAGAAACACGTATTCTTCAATTCTGCTTCAGTTCTCCAAGACCGAGGATGCAAGATTCAAGTCGTACCACAAAAAGACTTTTTTTCTTTTTCTTTTTTGGGTGGGGGGGAGGATTGCACGATTGTATTGAGTTGATTTTTTAAAAAGTGCTTCCTAACCACTTCGAAGCACTAATAATGAATCTGAGCCGCAGACAGAGGAAATCGCACCCACTAATGTGAACTAACACGAGCAAAGTAGGTGCATAATAGACAAGGCTAGGAGCTGCTAACCACTTCTGCACAATGGCATTAATAAGATTAACCTGGGCAATTAGCCGGTGCAGCGGAGATCAAGCCTAAATCTGGGGCCTTTCAAAAAAAGCCCACTAATGGAAAGGATTAGGTTAATTTCATTAATTCTTAATACACAGACCCAAGCTCCTTTCACTCCTTTGTGTAACCCTCACCAAAAGGGGAGGGGGGGGATCAAATCTGGTTTTGTTTGTCATCTGCATATTACCAGGAACTAAATCCAGGATGACGTCGCCTGGGTATAAAAAAGGGAAGAGGTTCGCATGGATTATACTCATGCAGCCCTCCGGCTTGAGATCAGTAAACAGGCGAGAGTTGAGGGGGGAAAGTTACAGGGGAGGGTCCTGCGCACACGCACACACCCGCACTCGCGCTCGCACACTCTGCCCGCAAGCCGCCCTCGGAATAAGCTCCGCTCCTTTCGCTCCGCTCCCTTTTTAAAAAATTTCTTCGAAAAGTTTCGATTTCGCCGCTCGGCAACCTTCTCCCCCCCCCTCCCCTCC